>VXAV01011753.1:15199-26291 GCA_013399715.1 Alectura lathami
CTTGCCCTGTGACCAGCTACGCACTGATAACAGGGAGAAATGGTGACAAATACATTTATTAGCTACTATGTATTTTCCAAAAAGGTTCTTAGGATATTCTGCAAGGTGGTGTCTTGTAACTTGCCCAGACTAGAAGTGTTGTTGTTTAGAAAGACTGATCTATCATCTCTCTAATGGAGCAAAACATTTAGGACATGAAACTTTTCACACCAAGCACTGATCTGGCACAGAAGTGAGTGCTGGCCATCTCACACTAAGACAGAGAAGATTCTAGTGGCATCCATCTTGGAAAAACGAAATTCAGTTTTAGCATACAGATTTTAAAGGAGGTATTATAATATGGCGCTTGTATTAATGTCAGGCTAGACAACCTTAGCTGAAAATATATCTTTTCTGAAAAATGATTTCCAAGACAGCTACTTACGAATTAAATCCTAAACTGTTAGCTCTGTTTTGCCATTTTCACGTATTTTACTGCCTATGCTGTAGAAGAATTTTAGGAAATTATGTATTAGGGAACACATTTCATTTTCTATAAATCATCCCTAAAATATTTGGCTTTCCTTTACCATACATGGCTTTGATTCTTTAATATTGACAGCTACTGCAGACTCCTTCTTTGTGTTCCCACACTGAGAAACTCAATGGTAATGGACTCTTACATGGATCTCAGTGCCCAGGTAGACATACCACAGAGAAGAGTTGGAGGAAAAGGGTGCAATCTGCCACTCACTGCTTTGTTTCTGCATCTTGCTCTTCATCTAGAAAATGTTACCTGCTGAGCACGTATCATTTACTAGGAAACCAGAATTAATTTTATCATTGCATTTTCATCCGCTATCTAGTAGGAAAGGATGAACTTTCTGGAGTCTTTTAACAAGTCAGAGTAAAATTAATCAAAAACGTAGTTTATGGACTAGATAGCTCTCTCACTCTGAAGTTAATGAGAAAGAAAACAATAGTATGATTAATATTAAAACTGGCAGTAGTGAAATCAAAATCTCCATTCACTTTTAGGGAGCCAGATTTTACCTCCCAAAATATTATGTATTGACATAACCAAGCCATATGGTGTCAGCCATGCAACAGCTCTTCAGATATTGAGGTATGATAGACACCAAGACATGAAGAATTCTGATAAAGTGATACTAAAATGGTTTAAGATGTCGGCTTAATACTCCTGACCTTGTGAAGGAGACAGAAAGGTGAAAATGGGGCTATGAGTGGTGCATGCATACTAGAAAATCTCTGGTTTGCATGGTGGCTCTGTTTGCTGATGTCAAAGAGACTTCAGTGTGATACAGCATTAATACTGTCTCACATGTCAGGTAATGCAAATACAGAAAATTATGAGTAGTGTGAGCATGTACTGAAGATGAGCTCTGTGACATCCATTATATAGAAGCAAAATCATCTTACCTCATGAAAGACGGCAGCTTGAAGGCTAAATTTAATGAGTCTGATTCTGATCTCGTACTAGGTTAAACCAAAAGTGACTCCATTTCAGGTAATGGAAATGCACTGCTGTTAAGCAAAAAGGGAGTCAAGTTTATTAATACGCACAGCCATACTTCTGTACAACTTGACAGCCTACTATGGGTTGCTGTTCGTTACTGTCTGATTTTTGACAGTCATCATAATTGTTATTAGAAAACCTCCAGAAATACTAAGTTAAGATACAAATTAAATTAAGCCACCGGTACCTTTAAATGTGCCATGAGCTTTGTTTTTGGCACTGGTATCTTTGAGCGGAGGCTTCCAGTTCAATTCAGACAGTTAGCAGGGTGCTGACAGCAACATGTTGGTACAAGACTGTACTTCTCTCTTTGGTTTTGTTTTAATTAAAGCCGCATTTATTTTTTAAAGCAGGTCATAAAGCTAACCTACTCTGACAACAGAGAATTACATTATAAAATTGTTCGTTATAATAATTATAAATCTCTGCTAAAGCAAATTGAAATGAAATTAAAGTACAGGCATATGTTGCCTTTCTTCCTGATAGTAGGGGAGGAATTCATCAGAATTACCACTGACTGCTCAGAGTTTGCAGCGAAGATGTATACAGAAATGAGGCTTCGTCTCCAGCTTCCTGCTCCTCTGCATCAGTTAACATGTCAGAGCTTGAGCTTCAAAGGCTGCCCTCCAAGCACCAAATGTGTCACTTGGCCGTACCTACACCACGTAGCGCAACTACACCTGGTTTCAGTGGCAGTTTTTCATCAGCCAAGGATGGCACCCTCCAGATAAATCCTGACCTTCCACACTTGCAGAGGGAATGAGAAATGAAACGATGGTGTCACAATTTCATTTTGAATGAAGCAGTTTAAAGAAGAAAAGAAATATATATATACATATGTATTTACAAAACTGTTTCAGAAGGTTTGCACTCTGGGGTGACATTACTTACATGCCACGTACAGAAAATATGGGGTGGAATTTCCCTGAAACAGTCCTTCCCACGAAATTTCTGGCACTTTGGACTCTCTACTCAGCTAGAAATCCTGAGAGGACAATCCCTCTCATTGTACTTGAGTCCTCCTTGGTTGGGTTGGAAACAAGGGACCTGATCCTTAATTTATACAAACAGGAAGAATAGAATTCTGTTGAAACAAATAGAGAGGAATTAAGGGAAATTCTCAGTCCAAAACTGTAATAAGGAAAAAGATTTCTAAACAGTTCAGGATCTCCAAAAAAAAAAAAAAAAAAAAGAAAACACAGACCAAATACTTTCATAGAAGTGAGTGGGATGAGAAGAGGAGGAGGGATTTTTTTTCCTTTCCTGATGACCTGCCCAGAACAACAGACATTTTTCTGTTAAGAAGTTTACAGTCAGGGGAACCCTCTTGGTCTGTTGCAGTGAGGCACTCGGTGTTTTGGCTCTCCATTTTTTCTGTGTGGGTCGGAAATGGAACCAGAATCATCTGCTAAATTCAGAATATACTGAGTTAAGAATTACAGAATCAGAGAGAACACAGGGTAATCCGTAAGGTGCATTTGTGAGTCACATGTTGCAGGCAATGTCAAGGGATGTCAATGCATGAAAAGTCTAGAGATTAGTTCACGACAGACATGCAGTATGGTTATTCAAGTAGTGGACTGAGCAGTAAAAAGACAAAGAACGTGTTAAACATGAAGTTTAACTTCAGTGTACTTCAAATAAAATGTAGATCATTTAGGAATTTAATCAATAGGAAGCTGAGAATCCCAGCTGCTCTGGACAAATCGCCTGTGGGAAGCCTGGTGGTGGTGATGGCAGAGCAGAGTGACCCCAGCTGAGCTGGGGAGCTCCAGGCAGAGGAGAGCCCTCGGACAGAGAAAGATCTCTGCCAGGATCTGGTGGGATCAGGCAGAAGGGCCAAGTCCCATTTCTGTTTCAGATTTCATCTGAATAACTGGTGATGCCCCCTCTACCCACCATGAGAAACCTGGACAGGGCTTAAGTTTTTGCCAAGATAAAGAGAGAGAGATGTCCTACATAACAGAGCATGGCTATGCATTAACAGATTGCTTTCCAGGGTTGCTTCCCTGTCTCCCTCTACTCTCTGGCACCTAAAGCTTTTTCTAGTTGAAACACTTTGAGTTGATTCTTGCAACTGAGAAAGTATTACTGTTAGAGGCAGTTCAGGGATGTAATTTACTTTCCCCAAGTCTCTGGAGGGAAGCTGCATCAAGCTGGTGTTATTTTAGTTTCCAGAAGGAAACTCCAGCAAACTGAACATAGAGCAAACTGTACTGCTGGCAGAACCTAGCAGAGAGGTTATGGGAACATCTACTAATTGCTGCTTCGCTGGGCAGGCTGAACTGGTTACCAGTTTATTTCTAGTTGCAATGGAATCCAAATTCCCAGTTTGGATCTCTCTGAATGAAGCCCAGCACGGTTTGGATGCTGCAGCTCCTTTCATCTCTACAGATGTTGAGATCAACTGCAATCTTGCATCTAACTGCTCTGAACTTTCTGTGTGTGCAGGTGGGATTGACATATATCTTTGCGGATGAAGGCATTTCCTAATCAGGACCTTCAGCTTAAGCAACAAGTTGCTTTTCCTGATGGTTTGGCACAGATGAGCTGTATTGCCCTTCAAAGCATCCAGCAAGGCTAGCTATTCACCCAGATTCCTCCTGAGAAATCTGCCTGAGGAAGTGGAGGCCTGGAGCATGGATGGGGATGGGTGAGATGGAAAATAGTTGTTCATATCTGATATGAGATGGTGCTTTCAACTGATTTGCAAATGCTCCCAGATATCATGACTGAGGCAGAGAGGGAAACAGAAATATAAGCAGATACATCAAAACTCACATACAGAACATGGAGTAACAGTTGCTACTTAGATGACATTTCTCCAAATGTCTGATTTCTCCTCAGGTGATGTGGTGGGAAAATAGGGATGTGCTAGGTAAAGATTCCTGAAGAGCTAACATTCTGAATGGTAAGGAAATGTAGCTGATATCTAGGAACCCTGTCAGCTGTGAGTGAACACAGCAGCTTCTGCTTCTAGTTCCAGAGTGACTTCCACTTTGTGGTAGTGTTTATCTAGGATGGCTCATAAGCACCTGAACTGGCAGAACAGGAGGCAGAAGACTTTTAAACTATTCCTGACACTGAGCAAGTCTCTTCACTTCCCTGTTCTGCTGCTCTTTGCCTGCCATGCCATCCTTAAGGCCAAAATCATCTTCCTTTCTAGACCTCAGTCTAAACCTTTTGGGGCAAGAACAGTGTCTACATGCTTGTCCATACAAGTGCTAGCACAGCAGGTCCCAGTCTTGGTTACAGCCTGTAAGTGCTATTACAGAATACCTGGTAATAATGGGAAAAAAGGGTGAAGTCATTCCGAGTTCTCATCCCATTTACTCACCACCCATGAAAGCTTCTATATTAAATGCATTCACATCTCTGAGAGTAGAACAGATTTGCTATATCCCTCTGGACACAGATTTGGAGAGCGCTACCTGCTCTCCTACCCCTGTTGGCTTTGATAAAGCAGGTTCCTGCCAAATCTACAAGAGTGTTTCTCCCCTGTGTCTTTAAGTGCCAGCAGCTGGACATGACATTTGAAACAGAGTTTGGCATAGCAGACCTTGGTAGCCTAAGTTACTCTCCAATCCCAAACCTGCCAAAATAACCATAAAAATGAGTATAATTGAGCCCACATTTCTGTGTCCAGAGTATCTATGTTTAACTTGACTACTTGGTGGTTTTGTGGTATTCATGCATACACAAAAGTAGTGCTTGTCCAAAAACTTAGACAAAGGTTTATTTCCTGTGCAGTGATTATATATATATGCTGCTGTAGCAGCTGCAGTGAAGTCTGTAAAGCACAGCAAAGAGTGGTCTATGCACCAGAACAGAAGGAAATCACTTTCTGAAAAATAAGTTCTCCTTGGAGGGTCATTGCCAGTATAGTACAATCAGACAGGATTTAGCTATGGGTTCACATTAATAAGAGCCTGTGGAGAATTTCTAGGCATTGCATTAAAGATGTGCCTGAGTGAGAAGATGGCTATTGATTATTCCTGCTGGCTGGGTCCTAAGGATCACCTTTTCATGAAAGCAGTCATGTCAACACTTACATTCATTGGCCATGCATCCAGGGACCAAAAAGTAGGTTCCACATCTTAGGTCTTACACATACATTTGGCACTGTTGCAGATACAGATGTGGCATCTGACTATGCCAATTTAGAAACTTCAGTATCTAAATATCTCAAAGATCCATTAACCAAAGAAGTCAACTTCATGAACTAGATTCAAATTAACACTTGCCCCACATTTCAAAGGACGTCAGCGCATTTCAAAGGACACCTTTCAGAGCTTTGTCCCCATACCAGGATTGTTTAGAAGATGACAACATGAACTGCCACAGAAATTCATCTGCTTGTTTCCACACTGCAAACGTTTAGTAACTGGTGGAAGTTTACTGGATATGAGACTTCTTTCAGTACAAAAAAATGCAGTAACTTTGTGTGTGGCATACTCAGTAAGGTCGCTGATTGAAAATTACATATTCTTGCATCAGACCTGAGTGTTTGATGAAACAAATTGCTTCATTTTGGTTATTCATACAACTTAGAGTAAATATTCAAAGCTGTAGGTTCATACTACAGACCACATTGAGTGCTCTATGCCATATACAACTCTTCTGATTTCTAGATTTTAGGTCCCTGAAAATAGGTTTATGTGTATGAGTATTACCATATACACATATATATACACACATACATTAACACAACTCCAGCCACCAGCTCCATTTTCTAGATGCTTCCTACAATTATTATATTTAGGAAGCTCTGATGAAATGCTTCTTTGGAAAATCTAGCTCCATTGCTTTTAGCATTCTAACTGTAAAGCAATTACTTAGCCTGTCATGCTAATCACCATAAATATTGCTGTCCTTGGTGTTTCTACAAGCCAGCAGTAACTGGTTTGGTCACTTCAGCTGAATTGAATGACCTTTCAAGAGAGAGCTGCAATTGTATTCCATTCCCAAACTATAGACCAAGGCACATGTTAAAACAGGACATTGTTAAGGGACTGACCACTTTCCAAGCCATTATCACTGACACCAGAAAATCTGAGCTCTGCATCCCACACTGCTGCTGGTGATCTAGATGAGTTCTCTCATTTTTCTTGTAGAAGCTTGGAACATTGGGAATAACTTCTGATTTCAATAATCTGTCTGGATAACATACAGAAACACGGCTTCAGTTCAACTCCCTTACACTAAGTGGAGGGAGCCGTTCAGTTTTTACTGATTAGGTGAGGAAATTTGGAGTAGAAGCCATCAGCTGAGAACAGATGCTAAGATGAACTGCTCAAGGAGTACCTTGAAAGGTAGGTAGCTCTCATTTGATCCAGGGACACACTCTCACTGGATGTAAACTGAGCCGGTTTCCTGGGACTGAGTGATTTACACCTGTAGAGGCCTGGGCAGAGAATATAAGGATGTTACATTGGTGGATTAAGCATTATTTTTTGGCAGCAGTGCAAGTTCAAATAACCTCCACCCCAGGCCTACATGGTTCCTTGACTGGTGCTGGAACAATCCTTTGCATTGCTGAAAGCCCTCCTCCAGGAGCTGCAGCCCACATAGCACAGCCAGCTCATGGTCCCGATACCTCTCACAATATCTAGAACAGGAACAGCAGCATAAATCACTCCGCTTTCTTTCCTTTTCCATCCAGTCTAAACATGCATATGCTGGTCATCTCCCTCTTCTACCCTCTGCTAAACCAAAGACCCAAAAAGGACACGGCTATCTCAACATCCAGCCTCATCCATATTCATGTAGAACATTTTGCACATATCAATTAAAGATTCTGCAGTCAAGCTATATCCACATCTCACTGATAAATAAACTGAGGGCCTGAGCAGTGATGCTGCAAGATCATACAGCGAGTTAGTGGTGGAAACAAGAACACAACTCAGGAGTCAGCTGCTAACCACATAAGCTATCCCTGCTGCTGGCCTGGAAAGTAAAAATAATGGTTTGGAGTCCTCGAGTTTTCATTATTAGCTTTTTGGACGAGTTTTGCCTAAGGGGAATGAGTTATTCTCTGCTGTTGCATCAGTATGTTTCACTTCAGCTGAATTATGTGTCACTTTATGGTAGGGTTGTCTTCATTTTTTTCTCAGCTGCGCTTAAGGAGATCTTTGTGAACATCTTGTTTGACAAATTCTGCAGCACCCACATAACCACTTTCAGGCAAACTTAGCAGAGCCAGAGACTGAGCTGGGCCGACTTATCTTTGGTGGATCTCGCCTTGTTGCTAATTGCAAACTCCAAGGCCCAGTGGCCAGAGCAGAGTGTGGGGCTCAGATTTAAGTATGTGGTGCTTTGCTTTGTTGTTTTGTTCTTGTGGCTTTGGGCAAGTCAAAGAATTTGATTGATAGCATGCTCACTTATGGGCTTGTTTGTTTCTAATGAAAATTTGAGCCAATGCAAAAGTTATTTGAGGCAATGTTTTTTTGCATTTTCTTTTAGGGAGAAGTGATTGCATAAAAAAATAGTTCATTCTCACACATGCAAACATTTTCTTTTCTTCCTTTCTTCTGTTTTAGTTTACTGAAATAAAACATGGAAAATAAATCATCCTTAAATTAAGACTTGGAGTTTCTCAGAGAAAATCCAGAAAAGAAATTCTGCTTCAGCTACCACTTTTTTTTTTTTTTTTTTTTGGATAAATTTTGATGGAAGGTTTCAAGCAATAGTGAAGGGACTAGAAATGCCTCATTTATAGACTGCCTTGTCTTGTTCCAGCTGCTTCAGTCTCGAATGTCCACAAATACTGGTGACTTTCAAAAATCCGTAGGTTGCTTTGGATGATATTTAGTTAAGCAATAATTCTCGTGTACAGAATAGTCTTGATTACATTATCTAGCAGAATAAAAACAGATGGCAATGAAGTAACTATTCATCTTCCTGGTGAATTTTAATACACATGGAAGTGAGGGCAGAAAAAGACTGGTTTAAACTTGGCATAATACAGTCACTGGGGGCTATGAAAGCTTTTTCCAACCAGCTCTACTCATGCACCTAATATTGACCTAAAGGCAGTGCTAATGCTATAACCTTCTTCTGCTTGGGCTAAAAAGTCTTATTTCCACTTCCTCTTCTAAGCATTCTCATTGGTTTGACTTGCTCTGCACCAGCACAGCTGTACACCATCTAGTGACCCAGCACAGCAGCACAGCTCAGTATACGCAACAAGATTGGGTGGATGAGAGTGGTCCAGGGCAGAGCAGAAGATTAGAGAACAGCACAGTGAAACCAATAATCTAAACACTGTCAAATATTGAGAGCTTTACTGGTGCTTACTCTGGTGGGGAGAACATTAACATACTTCTGATGAAAAGCTGGCTCATCGCCATTCTGGTGTTTAATATTTTCTGTGACTGGCACAGCAGTTTCTGAGCTGGTGGCAGGCTCCTGTGATACTCCTCCATCGCAGATCAGAGATCAATGCCTGCTGCTCATGTCTGTGCCACTTGTGGTTATACAGAGCACCTGATCCCCCCCCCCAGAGCGATTGCTTGCAGTGTGGAATAAGTGCAGTTAATGCAGAGAAGCTGCTCTTGGGGGCAAAGAAGACAATTTGGCAGGACAAAAATGAGTTCTGAATCTTTCGTAATTCAGTGCATTTAGCAGCCTGGGTGGATGCTGAATTTCATTATCCCTTCAAATTGCTGCAGATTTGTTCAAAGGAGTTTTCTCTTGTTGGTAGTGCCACCTGACAAGAACCAGCAAGTTCCTGTCTGACAATGACGTTAACTGCCTCTAGAGCAGCAGAAGCAGCCAAGCAGTGCTGTCTGCCAGCCTCCAAGATACATGCACCAGAGTATTCCTTCAGACACCTGCAACTGTGATCTATCCCCTCCTGCTTCCCCTCCAGGTGAAACTCTGATTCAGCATCTTAAACAAAACCACAAAACCTGCTTGGCGGTCTGGGAGCTCTCTTGTCTCCCTCTTCCCTCCACCACAAGACTCTACATGCAGCCGTGCTGCTGCCCAGGGGCTGGAGCATAGCAACAGGGTACGTTCGCTAACAGCCTGACACTGAGAAACTGCTGGGCTCTGGCTTGCTCGTGGAGAGCTGTTGATGCTCCCCAGGCTTGGCAAAGCTGTTCAGACTTGCACTCCCAAGGAGTGTTTTTCAGCACGTCCTGGGCTTTGTCACCCAGACAGACCTGTACTGAGGGGGTTTGTTGCTTTTCAGAAGCAGAAGCCTGGAGGTTTGCTCCTAACTATTTTTCTTTGCATGTAATGTACTTGTGTTTTCTTCTTGCTGAGTGGCTTGAAGTGACAGTGAAGTAGCAACACACTAGAAGGATAATTCTGAGTGCAGCTGTTGCTCCAAGCAACGATGCTGGAGCCTTCCCAGCCCCAGACCTGCTCTGGACCCCAGAGCAGAATCTCGTCAGGTGGGAGGAGGGCTGAGAATGAATAATTTGGCTGACTGAAGATGGCTGGGGTTCCTCCTCAGTCTGATACCACCTTTGCTGACATTCTTGTATATGTCTGAGTCATCCCAGTCCTCACTGCAACCCCTCTTTTCTTAGTCCTTTTATAAAAATATGTTTGATGAATTTCTCATATCGCTGTCAGGTTTATTTACTCTCTGGGGTCTGATAGATTTCTTCTTGTATTTTCACTGATTTCTTGCAGCACAAAGCCCAAGCTGAGAACTGGCATAACCTTTGCCCATGTAATTCAGCTAGCTTCTTTCTGCTCTTCTTCCCTGACAAGTCCTTTTATTTCCTATTGTAACTCAATTTTTGTTATGTTCTCTGTAGTTACAGTCAAATAGATCCATCCAAACTCTTAAAAACATCCTTTTCAGAGTAAAAGTATTAAACTTTTTTTCTATTCCCTTAACAGAAGTGCACGCATATGAAATTCTGAATAAGGGAGAAGGGCAAACATATTAGCTTTGGATATCAAAAGAAAGGTAGAATGAATAGTCATCCTACCCAATAAACTGGAAAATTCTGGGAAATGTTGTACAGAAGGTAGACAAGATTAAAACCTCTCTTTCCTCGTTGTTATCTATCCAAAACATCCCAATCACCCCCAGAATAAGCATTAGCCCACAGACTGATTTAGGTTAATTTCTTTCCCAGTCTGGGAGGCTGCAGTGGTTGAAAACAAACATCCCAACATCCCTGAATTTGAGAATTTGAACTTGGACCTGAACTTTGCCATTGCAGCCTCTCTCCTTCACATCTAAATATACAAATTTTGCACCTGATGAATCATAAAAGAAATGTTGTATTCCAGTTAGCATGCATTCTTCCCAGAATGGTAACCCTGGATATGGCCTGTAGTGCTTCTGCTTTAACCTCTCCTTGTAAACAGTCTCCATCTCCACAAGGAATTTCTTCTGTATCATTTCTGTCTAGGATCTGTTGCTTGTCTTGTCTAGCAGTCTTGCAGTTCAGGTTCTGTGTCATTTTTGTGATAATAGACAGTTGAATCTTTCAGTGCAATCAAAAGGCAAAATATCTCCTGAAATTTCTGGTGCTCTAGAACCTAAAGTTGCACCTAAAATCCTTGGTTTGGACAAGGATACAGATGTTTAAAAGTAACAAAAAAAAAAAA
>VXAV01011753.1:28772-58883 GCA_013399715.1 Alectura lathami
TTAACCTCAGTCACTTTCTTCTTCCCTCTCTTAGAGGCACGCTATTTGTCAAGCCATGTTGCCTTAACACTTGCTAACCACCTGGAGGAAGTCTAGCCTGCCCAAGGAAAAAGAGAGCAATATGACAACTGTTGGAAGAAGGAGCAGCACATGTCTTGCTGACTTCAGCCTGTTGTAGGTCATCACAGCAAACGCGTGCCCTTCTCCTGTTATGGCTTTTGTTGAAAATGGCTCAAGGTACAAAAAACTGAAACTTCCTGTTAGGCTAGGAGTGGATCAGTGTGGGTAAGGTAGCGTGGGCAGGAAGGCATGCGAGCATCTGGTTTGAATAGCTGCATGCATGCAATATCAGCCAACTTTCTGTAGGTTTTATGGTTGATGGCTTTTTTTTTTTTTTTTTTTTTAATCCCAGAGCTCTGGAGGACCCCACCCTCCCTCTGCCTCCCAGGAAGGCCCCAGGAAATCTCACTGGGAGGGGGTTCCCCTACAGAGCTGCTAAAGTTGGAAAGGGCTTGGAAAGGCCCAGGTCAAGTGTCTCCTGTGACGCTCAGAAGGCTGGAGGACCTGGTGCCCTGATGTGTTTCTGATGGCAAAGCAACGTGTGAGGAGACAGACGACCGCGCGGCCTGCAGGATACACATTCCTAAGCGTCACTTAGCCATACAACCTGCGAGGGCGGAAAAGTGGGCAGATGGAGAATAATATTTTCATTGAAAATTCCCTACCTCTAAGATATTTCCTGTCAGGTTCCTTACAAGAAGGGCCAAAGTGAGGGAGGAGGGGGATGAGGTAGGATGTGTGGCAGTGGATACAAGTTTGTGATTCCTCAGACCTCTCCGTTTTGAGAGCATTTAACTCAATCCCTTTTCCTTTTCCCCCTCTCTGAGAAAAGGATCATGCTAAGCAATACTGGAGCCGGAGGCAGTTTGGGAAGTGAAATAAACACCTGACTGTTAAATGCTAAAGGTTTGCTCAACCAAAAATAAAAATAGTTCTGGTTTCCTCCACGAAGCTCTAGAGTTACGTTCATCAGTGCACATGAGCTGGAGGTTTGCGCAGGGGGAGCCTTGAAAGGTTGAAACTCCTCAGAGGGAAAGTTTGGAGGCAATGAGACAGGCCCCCCTCTGTCCTGCAAGAGCTCTTCTGTGCTGAGAAAATGCTGCAGCTGTTTTCCTGGTGCAAACTAAAAATAAACTCCCTCCTCCTTTCCTAGCTGCTCATATCAGTTTCATGGGTGCCATCACAAAACCAAAACGTACAGCATAATGGGTCAGAATCTCAAGTGCAGACACAGTCCCCTTCAAGCTGTCTGAGGGGCAAAAGGAGCTGTGCCAGCAGGAAGTGTCAAAGAGTTTTAGGCCAAAGTCCCAGCAGCCTTGGGGATTCAGGAACCCAAGCGGTAAACGATAACCGAGTCCCAGAGCTGGGCAGTGTTAAGGAGAAGCCCCAGTACATCAGATGGAAATTGTGATGCAGATATAGCGGTATTAGGAATCCTTGCTGGAAGCTTTTTTGCTGCAGTTCTGCCTATCAGGTTGAAGACACCATAAATATGCTATAAATGACCTGCACCTCTGTGAGCTGAACTGGACTCTCAGAACATGGTGATCTCTGTAAAATTATCCTGCTTACCTCCAAAATGCAAGATGGAAAACTGTATTAAGAAAGATGTTTATTTGGGCAGATCATATATGACACATTTGAAATATGTTTCTTTCCATCAGTTGATCCATAGATGGACTGGGAAATACTATTTAACACATGTGAAATAGAGCAGATTCCTTCTCTGTGTGGTGACTGCTTGCTGAGTCCCAAAGCATGCCAATTTGTAAAGTGGCACAGAAGGACTGTATGTGAACAAAACCAGACTTCAATAGCTATTGCAGTGTCCTATGTAGATATTTTTCTTCAAGTAGCAAAACAGATCAAGGAAACTGGAGAAAAAGACACTGATTTTGCACATTTTAAGATCAGGGAGGGAAATAAGGTGACTACTGAGGTTTGAAACTCACATCTCTATTCAAGTCAACTAACACTAATGGCTTCATGAAATGTTCACACCATTCCTGTTCTCCACCGAGATGAAGAAAACCCATGGGATCCAAAGTTATTCAAGATTCCCAGATGGATAAGCTGGAATCTAAATTGGAAGGACAAAACTCCTAAGCTTGTATTTGCTCCCAGGAAATGGGAAGCCTAGAGGGAGAGAAACACCCAACCTGAACTGAGGTAATAGCAAAGCTGGATTAGCATGGAGCTGCTCTTGCTAAAAAGAAATTTGCTGTAGTTAACCAGAAAGTTTTAGGGTAAGAAATTATAGAACAATTTGAGCAAAGAGAAATGAAAGCCACCTGTTTAAAGTTAGCCTTTAACCTATTCCCTCCGCCTTCCCTCTTGCTTTCTCTCTCTTTCAAATTCTCCCAGTATCTCTGTTTTCCATAGAAGCAAATCTTCCCCAGGGAAAGTCAATTCTGAAGGCAATTTTCCAAAAACCATTTGGCAGAATTGGCCAGTACTTCAACTGCAAACATGAAAAGGCATTTATTCCACTAACTCAGATGTAGTTTGGGAGAGACATTACTGAACTTGTTTTAGGAATATACTTTGACTGCATCAGTTTTATTGCTTCTTGTATAAATGTCAAACTCAATTTGCCTCAAAGCAGAAAAAAACTCAAAGTACATGGTAATGTATATATTACATACAAAAACTGGGGAAAAAAAAAAGTGCTATCTCCATGGTAAAGTCAAGCCCATAGCATGTTAATTGTGCCTATTGTACACATAAAGTATTTCAGCAGTGGTAAGAAAAAGGAGGGTGTGTGAGCCTGCTATCATAGTCTGTGTGCAAGATTGTTAGACTGGCCTGAGGATACATAATCTTGAAGATCTAATATTTCTTAAATTTTGATTGTTTAATTTCATAACCTAGCTTTTTTTTTTTCCCCCCTCTCATTCTGTAAAAGGATTGTTTTCCTGTTGTGTAAAGAACTTGTAGAAACCTCATCCTTTGTGCACCATCAGCAGGCTTTAACCTTGCACTGTTAGCACATCAGCCTATCATCTGAGATCCAGGACACTAGCAGCAAAGGATTTTTTTTTCTTGAAAAGAGTGGGGCTAGAAAACAGCAAGTCTTCTAAATTCCTGTTTCAATCAGTACCTATTGCCAAATTTTCTAGCAAGAAGGGAATTGGCTATTTCAAAACATTTTATCTCAGCAAAACTTGGAATTTCTTGGGGGCTAAGGAAGAAAGCACATCTTTAATCCATAGGTTATCTCCCTGCTGAATTTCAAAGACTTGCTGCAGACAATGCAGGAGACAGAGCATCCAGGGGAAAAAAAAAATGCAGATTCTTTTATAATAAGTAAAAACCATTAAGCAACCTAAATAATCTAACTCCTGCTATTTTACTGTACAACACAATTTGCAGAAATTTTGGGTATTAGGACAGACTACATATTAAGTACTGCCATTTCTAAGTTATTACTGTGAACACATTAGATTTTGCAATGATTTCATTTGCATTTTAAGGTCTGATCCTGCAAAACCTTAACTTCCCTCATGTGAGTAACTGCAATGGCACCAGCAGTGCTTCTTATCTACATAAAGTTAATGTCTTGCACAATTATTTGCAGGATCAGGACATAAGACTGAAAATGCAATTACTTTGTGAGTTAAAAGAAGAAAATGCTCTTTGGAATAGTAGGTGAGATTCTCCTCTGGAGTAAATGATATAGGACCCATTGAATTCAATGGAGCTATCCAGATTCACACCCACTGATATGGCCCATTAATTTTAGTGTATGAAAATGAATCTCTGCTCTAAAAATACCAATTAGTAATAAGCTTTGAGAAAGAGGAAAAAATCAATTTAAATTCATTTTGTGTAATGCACATTTTCTGTTGCTATTCTAGTTAAATTATTATTATGCATAATAATGTTAGGCCAATAGGTGCTGTCACGTTAGGAATGTGCAGCTGTGATGGGTAGTATAAAAGTTACTGATAGGGGAATTTCAGAAAAGTCTATCAATTTCATACAATTGTCATTATTATGATTTGGATTAGGGTAATGTGTCCCTTTCCTCCCCCTTCCTGAGATCCTACCCCCACAGTGCTGAGCATATAAAGAGAGATTACACCAGCTCAAAACAATTTACAATCTGACTAGAAGAACTGCGTGAAGAGGAAGGGGGGAAACTAAGACAAGAGCTGCCGTAAGTAAGCCTGCAGTCAGTCTCATGCCTCTTGACTCACAGCCAGGTGTGCTATTCAACACATCAGGCAGATCCTCAGGAAGGTTTTTTTTTTTTTTCCAAATACATGTGCAAAAGTGAATGTGCTCTGGCACTGAGCCAGTTTCAGCTTTCAAACTACCCGGAGATAAGCACGCAAGCAAGATTCTGTGTGAACACCCAGCTCTGCAGGCATTGAATCACCAGTTGGTGCATGGGGTTATTTGCATGCTCATTTTGCTTCTATTCAGCTCTCATCCCACATGCATTTGCGCAAAGATCACGCTCCTGTGCTGGAAAGTCAAGTGTTGTCTCTGTGCATTGCCATTCAGCATCGGTATTTCATGAATGCTAACAGACTTCTGGGATAAGTGGCACTCCAAAAAAGATTCAAAGCTGGTTTCTTCAAATTCCAGGCAATCCTGACATAGCAATGACCTGTAGTCATAGCTAGATTACTCACTCTTACAAGAGAAGAAAAATGGGGAAAAAGTAGTTTGGGTTCACACGGTGAATAATTGAAGGGTGGAACTCACGTTCACAGGATGTTGCAGAGGCTAAAAGTACCAGTTTGTTCAGAAAGCAGCTTAAAATACAGAAGAAAAAGACAGCAAGGACTGATAAAGATTGTCATTAGCTGCAGATGACTGGAAGTAGGAAGGGCATGCTGAGGAGAGCAGCACTCACTGACTGCCTTGTCCTTACCACCCTTCCCCAGCAGCGTGAACGAGCCCTGGGCACATCACACCTCTGGTTCAGGAAAGTACGGCTGAGCTAAAGCACACAGTCTGGAGTTTGTCCTGCTCACCATGGGTAAGACGTTCAAGCCCCAGTTCCACACCGCAGGGCTTAGGAGCTTTAAATCTATAAATGCTATAATTTTTTTTTTTTTTTTTAAATAGTAAGGAAACAGACACTTGTCATATAGGTACACCAGCTCAGATGTCTTATGGAGCTATTTCAAGGACTGCTTTGGAGACTCACTGCTCAATACCTGTAAGCGCATTAACTTTCAAGAGTTAAGCACATTGAACATTTCTTGGGATTGCACTGAAGTCATATTACACCAACCAGGAGTTCTGGGTCTAAAACACAGCAAGCTGCCTGGTGGAACCTGGGGCTGCTCAGACTCTGCAGATATGGACCCAGCAATGTGCAAAGTTGTTAAATCCATCCAATCTTTTGCAGCTGGGAAATCAACAGCAGCAGTGCACTGAGACAAGCCATCCTCAGGACATGAACTCCTTTCCTCTCTGATCCTCCTCTCCCATCAGCCCCTGTTAGCAGTTTCACCTTGTTCTGCAGCTATAAAGCAGTTTCTCAATGGCAGAGGAAAAAAAAAAAAAAAAAAAAAGGAAAACACTACCCAACATTTCTTCCTCTGAGAAACCTATTGACAGGCAGATCCTGTGGATTCCTCCTAGTACAGCTATCTTTGAACTGAGGACTTCTTAGTGAAGTTGGGGAGTTTCCTGGGGTTTTACTGTTTTTTTCCTAAATTGATTGTAGAATTTTTAAACAAGGTTGGTGCCTCTGATCTTTTTCTCAGCAGCTGCAAAATCTGTTTCTCCCCCTACAACTTGTTCTACAGAAACCAGGTATTGGAAAAATTAAAGGGGAAGGGACAGCAGCACCATTTGCAGAGCCAACCTCAGATGAAACAGGGACTTCTCCTACTGCTTTGTGAACAATCAAGTATCCAACAGAGCTTTCATCAAATATGAGGCTTGTAAAATATTTCTGGATTAAGGATAACAGTGCAATTTTACTCAAGATTTTAATCTGAATATTGGACACCCCTAAATCTTGTTAATCCCCACTGTTTGGTTTGGGCCCCGGCTTTGAAATACAGATTAATTATTTCTTGTGTGCAGACTTGATCTAGGCTCTGAACAAAGAAGTGCCATTTGTAACTTTCTGTGCTTTTCAGTATATTTTCCATGTGTTGTTCTGTATCTTTTTGTTATAAGGATGCTATCCTCACCTGTCAAAAGACAGTTTGATTTCAGTGAAATCTATGATTCTATACCATCCCTGGACCTGGTTGAGCATTTTTAATGTCTGCCTCTATTCATAGTAGCATGCAGAGAGGTTACATTGCTGTAGGAACCCTTGCCCAGGCTGGGCAACACAGATGAGCGTGGCTGTAAGAATGAGAGCAGCCTGTAGGGATGGAACAATGCTGGGCTGAACCACAGCCAAAGGCAGGACAGGAAATTTTTGGAGTGTTAAAAGGTGAAAAAGACATGCACACATCTGCACATTTTAATTCAGGGGTGTTCTACATTGTACTTTTACCTGGAACAAAGAACAAAATTGAGAGTACTATATGAAAAGCTTGGAAACCGATAACCTTCTTAAAAACAGCAAAGTGCTGAAAATCAGTATGAAAATGTACTGTGTGGAGATTTCTAAATGCAGTCTGGTTGTCTTGGACCATCCTGATAAAGCAAGGATTACCGTCCAAGTACTTGTGGTTTTTTACTCCAATCCTTTTGAGGGACTTCTACCACCAACACAATCACATTTATTTCACACTCAACCTTTCCAAATAATGTTGGAACTAGAAAGTTATTTATGTGACCTGCTTAATTGAAAGAGCATTGGCTGTCAGTGATCAAATAAACTGTTATTGATCTTCAGCATTGGAGGCTACTCACATGGAGCATTCTGGTACGTATTTTTCATTAAGACACTTTCAGAAAAATAATCAGAATGCAAATACAGCAAAAAAAAAAAAATCCTATAGGGTGCTGAGATAAAATCAAAATGCTTTGTTAGTGAGTCCAGAGAAAAGAAACCACGCAAGGCACAGAATAGCAACAACACCAAAGACTGCAGAAAAATATGAGGGCTTCAATATGCACAACTCCCTGCTCTGAACTCCCAGCACTTAAGAGAAAACTTAGAGAGGAATGGCTTGGCCATCAGATACCTACTGATGCAAATGCACCTTACAGCAGAAGGAGTCCCTAAACTGTTATCACTGAAGCCTGAGAAGGTATCATTCCCCACTTGCCCTACTTGTGTACTCTTTCCCACGCATCATGTCCATGCATGGACCTTGCTTTGATCCGGCATGACATTCCCGTATTTAAAGTGAAGCTTCGGATATGTCTCATTTACCACTAATCCTGTGACAAAACTGTTCCTTACATCATGTCTGCCCCACTTCTACCCCCTGAGACCAGAGGTTCACATTCAGTTATGATTTAATTCTCTAAACTCAGTAAAACTATGTTGAATCTAGAAATGACTAATGTAAGTTTTCTTAGGATCCAAATATCACAACTCATTCACAGCCTATACCAGCTTATCCACTTTTTTGACTTGAGAAAAGTGCATCCATCTTAAATTTATAAACATTGTACTACAAAGGAATCAGGGGCAGCAGGTTTTTTTTTTTTTTTTCTTCTCTAAAACTATGGAAGCATTCACAGCACAAGAGAGATGATAAGCTAATTGTTACACCCTTCTCAGGCTTCAAATTCACCAGGCTTTTGATAACATCCAGTCTTGGCACTGTTTTTTTGTTTGTTTTGTTTTCTATTTTTAAGTTAAGCCTTACTCAAACTTCATTTTTGGTAGGAATTTTCCAGTCTTCTAGACAAAAATACTTTCTATCTTCCTTAGTCTGTTATAAAAAAAAAAATCAGAGATTAAGTTATGAATTCACTGAGACTAAAGCCATTTTACTGATAGAGTTGCATGTCTCTAAAATATAAGGCTTATAACGGAAACATTAACATCGCCTTCACTACCACAGCCCTGCTCTAATATCAGTGAACTTCCTTTGGGGGTGAAGCTTTGCCTCAGGAACCTTAATTATCTGATGTGGTCAATTACTCCAAGATAATGATGACTTTATCAGGTATTACTGCTCAAATATTTTACGACAGACAGGCTATTTAATTGCATTCCTGACCTACCAAAATGCTTACAGATGACTCAATTAAACACTAAGAGGATACAGGGGGAAAGGAGGGAGGGACGGGCTGCACTGACAATCCTACTTATAGTACATTTTGAGGTATTTCTGTTCCTCTTGAAAATCCTGCCCTTCATCCCTCCATCCATCCTTTCGTGCATCCATCCACTCAAGCAAGCAAGCAAGCTGCATGTGCAGCATTGCCTGGGCAGGATGTTTGGGTAAACGAGCTCAGTATTGAAGTACAAATGGGAAAGCATGTCCAGCCTCCCTCCTGCTGGGGGATTAACAGTGGATCCCGCATAATCCCTGTGGTGGATTAGCAAAGACATTTTAACATCCCGGTATAGACTAGCATGGTGAAATGAATTTTCTCCACATTCAGATAAAGCAGTTTTTAAGACAGTGAGGAAATGTCTTTATTACAGCAGCCTACGGGGATGGCCTCAGCTTCTTCAAGTCCTTCAGACACCCAGGTGCAATGCACACCGAGGTCAGTGGACTGGCCCTTCCCTCCTTTAGACCGGCAGCAGGGTGCAGGGATGATGTTTGCCAGGGAGGCTGAGGTCGCCCCGAGGACTGCTTTAATTGGCATCCCTGCTTCAGTGGTCATAATGGACTGTTTCCCCAGCACAAAGCTGCCATGTCTTAAGAATGTCTGGCTGCAAAGCAAGCATGGCTCTGCCTTGGGTCAGCCCCCTGCCCTGGGTGCTGTCAGGCAGGCAGTGCAAACCTGGTGCAGCCTCCTGCAGGCAGTGCAGAGAGCTCCCTGCAGCATCCCCAGCCAGGGAAGGAGGGAGGCTTTCCCCTGCCAAGCAGCCAATTTGCTTCTGGTTAAATAGGAACTGTGTGCAAGATTTTGAGGGTAGATTGTTTCCCTGCTGCCTACAATAATGTTACTGTAACACTTTCAGCAACTATGTTAGGGACTTAGCCAAAAGCACTGAAAACAATGGCAAGCCTGCCCTTCGTTCCAATGGTTGCTGGAATTCTGCTGCATTTCTCCACAAAGGTCCTTTTGTCTTTCCACTCTGGAAATAAAATGTATTGTTGCAGTATTGTTGCAAAAACTAGCAGCAAATCCTCCTGGGTAAGAATGCGGTTACCCACTGTGGTGTCAGGCTAACAGAAAGGAGAGATGATATTTGATGGGGGTTTACTCAGAAAACTTTTTATGAGAATACAATTTCCATTTCGTGGGGTTTCACAACAGACTTTCCATGGGCAGCATCTTCATCATTTCCTAATGATCATTTGCTAATACTATTTTCAGTTACATTTCAAAGCACAGCATCCACAAATATTCCCAAATACATCTTAAATTGCCCAGGAAGGAAACAATTTTCCCTATCTGAAATTAGAACAAAAATCTGATTCTGAAATGTCAAATTTTAGCAAACTAAAATGCTGCAGCAACTGGTTTGGATAAGTCAAAACAGTTCAATTTGACTGTTAAAAGTATTACTATCATTAGCCTTCATATCAAGACAAAAAGTCATATTGAAACTACTGTAATTTCTTCATTACTAAGAAGAGTGACAACAGTCAAAGGAAACAGCAAAAGGTAGCAAAGCCCTACGCACCATGTAAAGAGCCATCATTCGTCCAGTATTACATAAGGAAAGAACAATTTTTAGTGAGTGAAATGGGGACCGAGAGCATGGGCTGTTTACAAATCATGTGACAACAGCACTGACCCAAAGAATTTCCTATTAAAAACAACTTGACGTGGGACCTTCTTTCCCTACCCGCACGGTGCTCCTGACGGGCACAAAGATGTGCTTCTGTGACACACTGCCAATGATGTTTGCCAGGAAACACATTAATTGGATATTTTCATAAAGCTATACTGCCAGTAATTTCTATTTATGACACACAGGGCACCTCACTGAGTCCTAGCCCTTTGCTGTGGGTTTTGCAGGTGAAACTGCTTCACTGAGCCTTCAGCAATGGACTCACTAGCTGCCCCTCTGCTTATTGAACCAGCAGCTGCGGGCAGGCTCACTTGAGTCAGTGCCTGCTGGCATTGCTGTGTTCCTAGGAGCGATACAGTTCTGAGGGCTGCAGTCCCTGCGGCAAGGTGTTACCTGCACATGCTGCTCCTCCCACACAATAAATGTATGACTCTGAGCTACAGCAATTTCTTGCACCACTATCCATACAGCCAAACTCCACCACCATATTGCAATCAAATTCTTATGCCTGCAATGCTTCAGCTCCTTCTTACAGTACATACAGATTTCAGAGTTACCACTTAATACAATTATAGTTCATTTAGCCAGCAATTACCGTAATAGGAAGACTGGCAACCACTGTCACTCAGACTGGAAAATCAATGTTGCGCAGTGGCACTTTTATTCATCCTATGGAGTGCCTTCTTAGTTAGAGGCACATACTCTGGAATCACAAGAAATAATTAAGATCACGCTTTTTTTTTTTTTTTTTTTAGTGTTTTGTTTGTTTGTTTGTTGTTCTCTTTTGTTTCCCTTTGTTTTTCACATTTATCCACACACTACTTGGTTTCCAGAGAGAAGAATAGTGAACAACATCCTGAGGCTGCTTCCAACCGTATTTATTCTATGATTCCATGAATTATTGGACCTGTTCTTTCAGCAGATCCATTTTCTATTGTATTTCACCTGACAGAGGACCTTTGACAATTCATTTCTTAGAGGCAACTCAGAATATAGTTGTCCATGGGCACTGAAAAAGAAACTTCTGAGATTCTTAGGACTTTTTTTTTTTTTTTTAAACAATGTTTACTTTTACTCCAAATTCACAAACTTATGTCCAGGAAGGTATTTAAATAGGTGCTTCACTTAATCCTTATTTTAACAGAGTTCTGAAGAATCTACATAAACATATGGCTACAGTTAAGCAAATGTGCACTAGACAGGAATGAAGTGCTGAATTACAGATGTAGTGCTTCCAAAAGAAAGCTAAAGCTATAACCACGTCTCCTGAGTTTTAAATCCTCTCTCTCAGTCACTTAACCATGCTGCAACAAACCTACTTTGGACTGATATTTTAAATAGCTGTTATATTTGCATTTCATTATGTGAATGGCCCTAAAAATTAATACTCACATAAGGCAAAAAAAGATCTGTAATTGTACCTGGAATATTTATTCCCAAGAAGGAGAAGACTGGCAACAGGAGGTCCCCTTTGTTGTTCGAAAGAGAAAACCTTTAAACCATTGCCATTACTGCAAAGAGTTGTTTCAGCAAGGAGAATAATGATATTTTTGTAGGTTGCCAAACCTTTGCTGCAGAAGAGCCTCTTGGCAGCAGAACCACTTGATTTGATGAGCATTACTGAATTTCCTCGTTGATCTGTTCATCTCCTCATGGTGCCATCTTTTGACAGTGTTACATTATAGCCCCTTGTTCTTATGATAAATTATTTTCATCCATCATCAGAGCACACTCTTGCTCTAATGATGGATTACTGTTATGCATCATCAGGGTGAGGAGCATTGATAATGTACCAGAGGAACCCCACTGGCAGCAGAAAAATCTGCCAAATTGCTCTGCACTAAACCAAAACCAGGTATAAAGGTCTGATTGCACCCCACAACAAAAATTCCATGCAGAACAGGCAAGTCCAGCAACACTGGCAATTTGTGCAAGGAAAAAGGATAGAGATCCACCAGGAGTTAACTCCCTTAACTTTGAGAAAAATCACAAGAGACATTTGGACCTTCATTCCAGCCAGTAGCTCATGCAGAACTATGGATGCAACCAAACATCAGAGTGTAACAAAATATAGGTTCAGACTAATAACAGTAAAAGTCTATAAAAGTAAAACATACCTTTTAACCTCCAAATCTTAAAAGCTTTATTTGGGCTCAGTCATTAATTCCTTCCATTTTAACTGTGGAAATTAAAAAAAAAAAAGTTATTTCTTTTTTATACTGTTGTAAAGAAATGCAGCCCTTGGTATGGTTTTTTCGAGTTCACTGTTATACCTACTCTGCTATACCTTGTGTTACGACTGTGATGATATACATCACAAAAACACTGAACACCAAAGATAACACACAGAAGATTGTATAGAGTGCCATTCACTTTCAGGTGAATCCATAATACAGAACACTAAACAATGTTGGCATCATCAGAGGCTGGGCCCAGCTCATCCTGTAATTCCAGTGATAGAAGTGAACCAAGGTATTCACCTGGGATCTCGAGGGACTGCTCTGCACCAAACATCCTAACAGGTCTGTAAGTACTCCTTCCTGCTGCCTTGGGGACAGGTATAAGGCCAACGCTGAGCACTAGCAATGCCACTCAACCATTTCCACTACACCACAAAAGTAAAGAATACATAAGACAACTTCACAAGCAAGATCTGTAATGGATAAAATCAATTCACTTAATTTGATGGCAGAACAGTAATAAAACTGTGGTTTGCGGAAGCTTTGTAGAGCAGTGAAGAACAGGACGTGTCTAAGTTGAGAGACAAATGATTAAATGAGGGGTTATGCATTAAAGCTAAAGATTCACTGCAGTTTTGGTGGAAGAAAGGCCTTGTTCTTAGTGCTCACCTTCAACACATGGACTAGCCTGCCTATGGAGATTGCTAAAACAGGAAAGAGGTTTGTAGAGGGTGAAAAAACAGCTATTTCCCCTATTGGTGGAAAGCAGAGCTGCCCCCAGGCTGCTTGCCCCAAGCAGATGTTGCAGGATTTGGAGCCATTGATGACACTGAGACTTCTTTTTCCTCTCACCTTTTCTGAGCTTTCTATAAACTTTATGAACCAGTGATGTGTATTTATCCCATGTCACTTTTGGATTGCACAGAGAATGATCTCAGGCAGTTACCAGGACTTGCAATTAATTATTCATGTAACATACTAATGGACAGCTGGTCAAGGAATTGTTTCCTGAAGGGTATAAAAAGTATTATTTTTATTAGAGCAGCCTCTGAAGCATAAGTCTGAGCACACCTCCTGTCTGACATTTCATCTGTAGCTACCTTCCTTTTAAAGAGGGCCTCTCTGCTCCATCTGACCTGACACCTGGAGAGGATCCAGGGAGACATTTGACTATGAAGGGGAGTACGACATGGAGCTACAGGTTCTTTGTGACTTCTGATTGGAACCTCTCTGCCAGCCATCTCAGGAATACACCCTAACGGCTGTGATTTATTGCTGCGTTATCACTCCTGTCTGCCTCATTACAGACTCTGAATTTTATCAGGCAGCTTGTCCTCTAATGTCTGGTAACCAATTACTGTGGTCTGCAAAGAAACCTGAAGTACTTTGCCAAACATTGCTAATAAACTCAGAAAGAGCCTGAGCACAGCTTCAGGTTGCCTTAAGGAAATTCCAGAGAGCACTTTCCACTTTATCGTCTAGTTCATAGTATGAACTGGGAATTATCTTGAGTCATTCTTAACACAGACCTAACACCACTCTGAAGAGTGTGCCACACTGGATTACTGCACATGGACTTGCCTCCATCTGAAGACTGCTGAACTGAATAGGAGCCTTTCAAATGACCACAGTGAGAGCAGGACTCAGCCCACAGTCTAGACCCAGGTACTTCAGAAGAAAATGCAACAAAAAAAAAATACCTTTTTTGTGTTTATTTTGTTTTTTTACTACTAAAGCAGGTAGTCATAAAAAACAAAGCAGTAAATTGCCCAGCAGAATGGGCAAGTGACTGACTGCACTACAAGGGTAACAAGCATCTCTTGCTCTGTGCTTGTGAAAAAAGAACTGATATCTTGAAGAATAAAATCACCAATAGTACTTTGTGAAAGTCCTCCACAGCAAAGTGAATCTGTGCCTCTTTATAAACTGTTTTATTTTCAGGCTGGCTTGCTGTCATGGTCCAAGGAAGAATACACAGGGGTCTGTACCGCAGAACTTACCACCCTGCTGCAGCCCAAAGCTTTCTCTTAATCCTGTTCATTTCTCTAGCACCTTAACAGGCTTCACTCATGGTCTCACTGCTCCACATGTGGTATGTTGGCTGCTGTCAGTGTAAAACATGAGCAGACTGGGAGCCCTGATCTTGAAGACAGATGCTAGGAGACTACAGAGCACCCCCCCACACACACCTACATACACACACACGCTGTCTAATTTCTCCCGCAGGGCAGTCTTCTTAAAAGTTTTTTTCCAGGTTATAAAAGACCAGTTCCATAAAGGAATGGCTTAACGCTACAATGACATGATTTGTGGCTTCCAGGCTCCAAAGCTGTAATTTATTCAGACAATTAGCAGCAGTCCTGTATTCTTGACAAATTCTTCGCTTATGTGCAGCTACTACACAACAAGGTGCTTTTAAAAACTGTGCCTTATGGATTAAAAGACTCCCCCTCATTTTTCCTCCATATTTGACAAGTGCTTTTCACAGTCAATAGAAATTAATACAGCAGGTTAGAGAGGTGATATACAATAATCCTACCAGCCAAGAAAGCATTGTCTGAAAAGAGCAAGTGCAGAGCCTACAGGAATGTTCAATACACAAAAGGGAATGCTTCACTGTTTGCCTTTTGGTGAAGTCATTTCACCCCTCACATAATCCTCCAGTTACTGTACTGGATGTCACTGTGATGCCATTGAGGAGTGCAAATGGTATTTAAGTGTGGGATAGCTGTCCCAGTGTGCAGCTGTGAATGTCTGCTCTGGCAGTCAAGTTGCTTTCCTGGGCTGCAAACTGGCTGGAACATCAGCTGGTTCTGCATGGTGCGTCTATGTAGAGGTCCCACAAGGCAGTGCTGAGACTCACATCAGTACAACATAAATCAGCACAGACCCTTCTTCACATGCAAGCCTGAAGTTAAACCAGAGTGATAAAACCCGGCTCTAAATCATGGCCTCCTCCAACACTGCTAAAGTTCAGCCTGGCTAGATTTAAGGGCTCAGTCAAGGTCCCAACTCTGCCCAGACTGTAAACCCTGACCCAGGTTGGATGCCTCACCTTTCAGAAGCAAAAACCACACTGAAGCTAAGGCTCTGCTTCCCAGTACCATGGGAACTATTTTTTTCTTGGATTCTGCTGAAGGGCATTGTTGGCACGACACACAGCCAGCCTCTGCTCCAGCACGTTCTTACACCTTCCCCTCTGTTGCAGTTTAACCTGACAGGCAGTTCATCACCACACAGCCATTCACTCACTCCCTCCCAGTGGAATAAGGGAGAGAACTGGAAATGAAATAGAACTCATGGGTTGAGTTAAAAATTGTTTACTAAGCCAAAAAAAAAAAAAAGAAACAAAAATATGATGATGATTAGACATATATATCCACAATGCAATTACTCACCATCTGATGCCAGCTAACTAGATCAGCATTCATTGACCAACTCAACACAAGGCCTCACCACTCACCAAACTGATCCCCAGCAATCCCTGAGCAGCAGCCACATCCCTGCCCCCCCTCCAGCTTTATAGTCCTTAGCATGATGCCACCTGGAGTGGAATGACTTTTTGCTTAATTCAGGCCAGCTGTCCTGGCTCTGCCCCACCCCCTGCCACAGTGCCATGATGGCCCGTGCTCATCACTCAGCAACAACCAGAACACTGACGTGCTATTAACACCATCTCTGCTGAAACCAGGACAACATCTCAGTAAAATGAGGACAAAAGCAGTCAAATCACTGTGGAGTTGGGCAAAAACTGCTTTCTGCTCAACTTGGAGTCTGAAATTTTTTAGCAGGAAACTTTGATTAAGAGCAGTAAGAAAATCACTGAATTTTTTCACTAACTATGGACAGAGAAAAGAGATCTATCAGCCAATGTATTCTTAATAAATAATTCATCTCAGAAACTGGAGTGAACAGGTGTTTTAGAAATACTTGGAGGCATACTGAGGCTTTCATAAAACTACAAGGCTAGGGCCACTATTGCTTTTGCTATGAGTCAGTTTTATAGCATTTAGTTCAGTAACAGCATGGCTTCACCCCACTGAAAATTAAATTTCAAAGTATTTGTTCTTCTGTGGCAAAATAGTTTCTTCAGAGGAACTAACTTAAGTCAATTCCTGTTAATTAATAAACAGAAGATTTTTCCTTCAACTAAATCAAGATTGATATTAAAATATAATTAAGATCTTTTTAAAGATCTTGTCTTGATTAAGATATTTTTTTTCCACTACACTGAAAAGGAAAAAAAAAAAAAAAAGATACAATTAAACAGGTATTGAAACACTGCATCTGTTAATTGCAAATATTCTGTAACAGTGAATGAAAATACATTTTACCAGATAATATCACTAAATTTAAAGAACACCTTAGTTAAAAGAACATGAAGTTAAAATGAGAGACCCATGGAAATAAATGCACTTTGGTGCAGTAAAGTCTGGTGCTTTCCTTAACTTTAACACATCACCCTGGGATGTGTCTGTTTTTCCTGGACCTGGATCTTGTGTAAACTAATGTAGTTACACTGATTTCAGGGGAGACATGCTGATTGATATCTGCTGGTGATATGACACCTCAGTATGTGACCTGCAGACTTTAACGAGACTCACAGAGGAAAAGCAAGCCATTTCCTTTGCACAGTTAATTCATAAAGCCACCGGGATATAGGATTTCCAAGCGTTTGTCATTTATCTACTTTAATAGGATTCTTTACTTACTTCTCACTCCCCTCTCTCATTGCTTTTTTTTTTTTTTTTTCCAGCTACCACTTTGTTTTGGGTTAATTTCCCTAAACAGACACATAAATACCATAAAGTGCAACAGCAGCTGCACTTTACGTTTGGAAAAGGAGTCAGGAAAGGGCCACCTTATTTTTTTCAAGACAATTTAACCAGGGGGAAAAAAAAAAGGTGTGGGGGGGGGAAGAAGGAAGAAAGATAACACCAAACAAGTCCAAGATAATGTGAGAGAAAAATCTTAAAAGAATGCTGGGGGGGGTTAAAAAAAAAAAAAAAAAAAAAAAAAAAAAAAAAANAAAAGAAAAAAGAAAAAGTGTAAAAGTGTCTGAAGAACCAAAGAACCATAGAATCATACAGGTTGGAAAAGACCTCTGAGATCATCTAGTCCAACCATCAACCTAACACCACCAGGCCCACTAAACCATGTTCCTAAGTGCTATATCTACACGTTTCTTGAACACCTCCAGGGAATGAGACTCCACCACCTCTCTGGGCAGCCTTCTGGTCCAAGGGCTGTGACTCTGCCACTACAAAATGGGTTTCAACTTGCCAGTTCTTTTTGTTAGTTTTGCTTTGCTGTCAGCCCAGAGAGGCACCATCTTTATGGCAGGCATTGATGCAGACAGCTGACCCTCTGGGCAGCATTTGTCAAGTAGGAGGGAAAGAGGATCTTATTCAGGAATATTTTAGGCATACTTTATTAAAGCAGAGACCATTTCATCTGCCTCTCCTTAACCTTGCTCAGAGCCCCCAGAAAGGCAATAGAGCCCCTACAGTGAGGTCTGTTTATTTTCTGCTCAGTTGGAAAGCAAAGGTCCTATTACCATTAAGGGGAGTTACAAGTATTCATCAAAGAAAGAAATGACCCATAAAGGCAGTTAAGTTAGTTTTATTCCTGCTGCATAAGTCAACCTCCTTTCTATATATAAAATGATGGGGTTAGAAAAGGATATTCATCAGGCAGGCCGCTGATTTGATTGGCTGCACTTCCTCACATACTTTATAATTTGTAGTTATAAATAAATGTTTTTAATAATCAATTGGTTTTTAAATAACATACAATAACTGTCTTATTAAATCCCACTTTTTAGAATGAATAAGCAGTTAGACATTAAAGACGTGGGTACCAAACACCCACAGGATTTCAGACCATTTTCTTTTTTATATTCAGGCCATAAATATCGCTATGGAATTATATGGTTACCCAAGGCCCTGGATGAAGCCAGCAGAAGACCCTGCTCTCTGATGTTGCCTTTAAGCGATCATATACTTTTCTGGTATGATGACTTTTTGAACAATAACCACACTTTATTTTCTTTGGGCACTCCTCACATTTCAAAAGGGGCAGCCTCAAACTCCAGAGCTGAAGTAAAGCAATATGTCCTCAAACCAGAGCCCAAAAAGCAAGGAGCATCTAATAGCAGGTTTGAGATTATTGGTCTCAGTCAGCTGGGTCCACAGCGGTTCCAACAGTTAAGTTCATATATCGCCTCAGGAATGAAAGCTGGGAAAAAAAAAAAAAAAAAAAAAAAAAAAAAAAAAAAAAAAAGAAAAAAAAAAGAAAAAAAAAGGTAAAACTCCCAAAGAATTAAAGACAACACTCAGACATACACAAAAGTCATTGGCCTTGTCTTTCTCTGATGGGCACACACACGTAGACAAGCACAACCCATCCTTTGGTTTTGTCTTTATTTTAGAAGAACAACTATGTGCTATCAGCCTCAAGTCCTGCTAATCTGAAGTGGGAGTGCAGGGCAAGGAGCAGGGAAAACAAGCCCACCAAGGGTGGAAGAGGATGGAGAAGGGGGCAGTTTGGTGTGGTGGCACCTGGCCCTGAGACGGCCACAGCATCTGAGGCCATTGGTGCCATTCCCTACAAGAGGGAAATCATCCTCACCGCAGGCTGAGTCCAGCCTTGTCCCTGAAGCACTGTGTGTTTCGCCAGATCTCTGCCACCCTATGCAGTGCTGGGCCACAGGGGACACCCCTTCCTTGGCAGGCAGCTCCCAGTCATGTGCTGCTGAAGTAATTTCTGGATTTCAGGCTGTATCTCAGCCTACCCTAGCTACAGAACACTGTCCAGCTCCAGCCCTTCAAACCGCTTGTGTTCCACGGGGCTGGGCTGAGGAAGGAGGAGCACTGTAGGCCCAGACGGGGCCCAGACTAGGCCAGAAACCCAGTGCATCTGCAAAGAAACAGCTTACAGCTTAGACCCACCCGGTCAGAGAACAGCACCGGGTCACTGCCATGACTTAATATCCTCCTTCCATTCCCAAAATTCATTCGCTGTCCATGTATCCACTGGAGGAGCACTGAGGATGCAGCCAGTCCCTCAGGACAGGCTTCTCTACCGCAGAGGCCTTCAGGGCCTGCTGTTTGCTGTTGCAACTGGTACCTGAAGGGCAGCTTCAAGGTGGAGCTGGAGCTGGCTGGGAAAAGAGGCAATTTTTGGTGGTTCCTAGGGGCAGATGTGGACATGGTAGCAGCAGGTGGCAGATACCCACACAGCGCATCATGTGCGTGATGGAATTGCTCCTGGCCCTTATCTTCATCTCCTACCTCCAGCAGCACACCAGGCTTGTCTTCCTCTCCTGTTTTAAGTTTCCTTTATTTTTCTCTTTTAGCCTCCTGGCTGAGCTGACACACTCCTCAGCACAGAGCCTCACTGGAGATTACCACCAGTAAACGGCCCCAGCCTGGCCACCACACGCTCCCCTCAGAGGACAAGAACAACTTGCAGATAAAGTTTACCTGCATGCTTGCTCCAATAACTTTTCCCACCACACTTTTTTCCCCAGTTATTATTTTTTCAGCCCCCCTTATTTTATTTTAGGCGCCTCTGAGAGTTCAACTGTCGCCCGAGGCTTCAAACTAATTTTCTCTTCAGAAATGATTGCAGAAAGCCGCATGCATAATAAATCCCGTTATTGCTCTTGTTATTAAAATAGGTTGTTAGGGATGTGGACTTGGAGGCCTTTTTGTCTGATGACAGCAGTTCTTCTTAGCTAGACGCTTATGGCTTATTGACTAAGGCTGCCAGGTTAAAAAAAAAAAAAAAAAAAAAAAAAAAAAAAAAAAGAATAAGAAAAGAAAATCAAAAAGAGAAGGATCTGTATCTGTTGTTTAATAGTGAGTAAGTTGGGATGATTTGAGGCAGTTCTTTTAATCATGTCCATGGGCCGTGTTCGAAAAGACACTGCATCCCTAGCAGCTCCAAGACTGCACTGAGGGCCCACAGAGAGCATCTGTGCAGAGCTCTGTTCTGGAGCAATGATTAATTAATATTTCTTGTGACAGCCTGTGCACCCTCACCGTGCTGGGCACCCTGCAAGCCCTGGTGAGAGCCAGAGCTGTGATGATGCCTCTGCAGTCAGAAGAGATGAAAAGATGAAAAGGTACAGCCCACAGAGGGAGATGAACAGAAGACATACGGAGATGAAGTGATATGCTCAAGGGCACCCCAAAACCCAGTGTCAGGTCTGGTAATTGAAGAAAAGCCTGTAGGTTCCTGTTTGGCACATTGGCCGTCAGCTCGCGTTTCCTCACCTTGCTTTAACAAACCACACGCTTCATGCAGCAAACTGAAAGCTTTCATGAACCAGAGCAGAGCCCTTTTAAAATGAAATGCAGTTAAAGCAACAAATCTCCTGTAAGAATGTATTCTTAAAACAATAAAAGGTTTAGGAGCAGGTTTGATAAAGGAAAGTACACTGTCCAATCATTAAATGGAAACATTTTCTGGTTACCACATGGAAATATGCTTCATAAATCACTGTTGTCCTGTGAAATGAATATCTAATCATAGATGAGGCCATACACTTTGCAAGTTTTGTACGCATGGAAAGTGTGAAGCACAGTATACTCCTATCCAGTGAAACCAAACATGTCACATTTGTAAAGGAACAAGGGCCAGAACTCAAATGAAAGGGAGGACACTGCTTCACTGCCAGTACAGACTCTGAAAATCTCCCCTTTAATATATACATACATGAAGTTGTTTAAAGAATTTTTGCACAGCTTTTACAATGTAGCTTCCAAAGAAGAACCTCTGGAGGCTTTGCTGTCAAAACTGTAAAATCGTGGTACTCCAGACCTTGGTTTAACTTTCAAGCGCTGGGAGATATCCAGATGACCACATGTCAGTTATTGCAATGCCCGCAGCATGCACACTACCTAGTTAACACAGTGAGCAAGGTCGGGCACGCAGAAGGCAGTAGCTCATGTCAGATTTATCCCCCAGCACTAGACAGGGCACGAGTAGGTCCTTTGGCTCAGGAAAATTGAATATTGAACTCTCAAGGCAATGGGCATGTACCATCTCATTTCTGGTGCCCATAGGCTGAGGTTTTGCCTTCGGTAGAGCTGGATTCAATCTGTGTTCAAGAACCATGCCATTGTCCAGATTAGCATAAAGACTAATAAGACAACTGAATACAACAGAGAAGTAGAAAAATGCTAAATATAAGAAATACTATCACCCAAAGGAGAAATCTGCTCTCTCAAAAGTTGTCATACTAACCAAAAGCAAAGATTTTAGTAGAAAATAGTCAATTAGAGAAAATACATATGCATATTTAACAGGTTGAAAGTCCCAATTTGCAATTCTTGATTAATTAATTTAAGGTATCTGTTTGAGTGTGGAAGCCGACACTAGATGTGAGTAAGTGAAGTCAGACATTGAGTAACACTTGAAATGCCCAAATTGAAAAGAGCATACCTGGCTTCAGTAAGAAGAAAGAAATTCAGACTCAACTTCCTCGTACATCTTCCTTTTCTAGGTGGATTTTAAAGAATGCAATTCATGCCCGAGCAATACAGAGGCAATTACAGAAATGGAAAATGACCAAGTCATTCTCAGGTATTCATAGAAAATTGGCATCTCCTGAATATTGAATTGTACTAGGTCCTAGCTTTCTATAAATACAGAGGATCAATAATTATCAGTGAAATGCTTTGCTAACGTCTGAAAAGCTGGCAAGACTGAAATAAGAAATGCCATTCATGTGTTACTGTCTGAAAGAAAGGAATAGTCCTTTGAGTTCTTATGGTGAATACACTATGTAGGCTTATGTTGAGGAATAATGAAGGGCTGCTCCATTTCATGCTCAGGAAAGGAGTGAATGAACAAATGCTGACTACAGCCGACTTCATCTTCTCCACTTGATGATCACTACAACATTCCTAGACCTTCTGTTTTGAGGTCCGCAGAGTTTCTTCCACATACATCTTCATGGGGCAATGGTGTGTTAAGAACAGCTGCCCTTGGGAACCATTTGGAGACGCATTGAATAATAAAAATATTTATTGTTAACCGTCCAAAGATCTTGGGGCACTTTCCAAAGGAGATAACATCACCAGTCTTATTATATAGGCATGGACAAGTGAAGAAAATCACCCAAGCCTTTAGGAGCAGAGGAGGATGAGAACTAGAGGTTCCTTAGGTAACTTGAGGTTTCTCCTTCCCAAATTCCAGCATCTTAGGTCTTTCTTCACTGCAGCAGACTTCAGAGTTTAGAAGAATAAAGGCAGAAGGAAATAAATAAGCTAGAAAACATATCATCATCATTACAAACATAAAAAGCTACAAATCTGTCACACTGCAGAAACTCTCACTTCATTGTTACTGTGATTTATTGGGGAGCTAATTTTAAACAAGTTTTCTTTTCCAAAACCACAACACAAAAACAAACTGAACAAGCAAGCCAGAGGACAGAAGCTAGTTGCTACTGGACAATTTAAGCAATAATCTCATTTGCTTTGTAGTATAAAAAGCAATAAAGGGCTGTTTACTGAGTGAATAAACACTGAATGAATCACAAAAAGCTCTTTATTGCGATTATACTCCAAGGCAGAGGAGATTATTGTTATTACACAAGAAGGCACAATGTGAAAATTTAACTCAATGCGCCAGATTTTCAGAGTGTTTCAGTCACACAATTGTGTTCGGAGAGTACATTGTGTCTAATCTTAGCACGCTGTTTTGACAATTCTGTATGCAAATCAGGTGGTGGGGTACAAATGCATTTAATTAACTATTTACAACCAATTTATGCAAGCCTGGTGGCTGGACTCGTGTTTTGAACAAGTAATGGCATGCTGAACTGGTTCAAAAATCAGTTGCCCTGTGTGATGCATTGAGACTCGCGGGAGCTGTGCAGATGTGTGGTAGTGAGGAGCATCCCAACCACACGTTCAGCTGCAAGGTGCATGGCAGATCCTCCTCACCAGGCAAACCTGCACTCTTTCAGTTTCCATGGAAGGTTAGTTTTGCGGAGGTATTCATCAAAAAAAAAAAAAAAAAAAAAAAATAACAAAGCAAAAAAAAAAAACATAACAGAATAACAGAGAAAATACCTACAGAAGAAATAATGTTATTTGTTAGACAGGATATACAGTTAGCAAGGCAGATTTAAACCCCTCTTAAAAATGTGAAAGAGAATTTCACTATGGACTTTCTGTTCACTTTAAATGGCTTTTGATTATTGCTTTCANACAAGGAGGGAATAGAAACAGCACAATGTGATATTGGCAATCAGCCTCATCAGGCAATAATAATCAAATCCAGCTACTTGGATGCAGCAAAAAAACCTCCTCTTCTTTTTCCAAAATTGTTGTTCTGCTTCACACGTTTGGTTTAACTTCTGAACTATGCAGTAACCAAGCAAGCAGCTAAACTCACAACAGTAATTTGGAGCAAATATTTCAAATGAGATCTGTTGTTTGTCCAGTTTTTGGGATAATTAAGTAGATCCTAGGGATATTGGTATTATTTATTTATTTTTAAATGTAACTTAAACAGCCTCCTGACTACGCTCTTTGTGAGGCTGACATCAAATTCAGTCCTAACAGCACAAGGAACAGACACTGCAGAACAGTGTTTAGTGCTGATATTCGAAAATATAGCCTTTTGGGTCTATTTTAAGCCAAACCTCCCATGTGGAAAAGAGGCATCAACTTGGACCACTCAGGTGAAGTAAGAGGAGGAGTACAGAACCTTTTGTCATCAGCATTTCCTCACCTCACCTATCGTATTACCAACATAAGGAGAAAGCAAGAGCAGTAATTGCCAAGGAGAGCAAACGATGGCTGAAGTAAAACAACAAAAGGAAAAAGAAAATATAAAATATAATAAGAAATGTACATGGAAAAAACCCACAGACCTTAAAAATATCAGCCCCCTGAGCTCAAAGCAATGGATTTATTTTTTAAATCGTTAAATAAACACAAGACAGGAATGGAGGGGGCTGCCATGGATGAGAATAGAAAGTATTTTGCTGCTGATAGTTCTGAATCTCCTTTGAAGGTTTATTTTGTGAAGGCCGAAGCTTTCAAGATCCTGAATTCAATTCCTTTGGGCTGCTGGCCTCTGTAAACACTTTCACGGGCTACCAGTGGGGAAAGAGGAGCTCTGGCCCGAGAGAATAAATCCTTCATGTTCAAGACACAGTTTCTGAAAGTAAGATGTGGTTTTGGCTGTTCTGTTCAAACCACTTACACCTGGTTTACTTCAGCAGTGCTGAGCAGGAGTTGGTAAAAGACCTGGGGAGTTAGGAACAAATGCACCAGATGTTCCTACACACACATGCCCTGTCACAGCAAAACTCCCAGCAATGGCCCTGTCCCCTGTTTCATTCTCTCGACCACAATTCAACAATCTAAGCAAAATGGTATTTTTGAAGTATAAGACCTTTTTTCTTCCAGCTCTGACTCTCATTACCCTCTTGGTGAAGCCCCACTTAGGCTTAATTCTCCTCAGCAGAAAGGCTCTTGTGTTAACATTTGCTATGTTTGATTACTCACCAGACATATAGCTGCATTTTTATATTCAGACAAAGCATTCTCTTCTGACAAAGTTGAGGGATTAGCATTGGCTCCCCTGTTTCCACCACGGATGTGTAGTGACTTGCTTCCGTGTGCTCCCACCAGGACTTATGGGCATGGAGAAAGGCAGTGGTGAGCAGGGGAGGAAGGCCTTGCATTACGGAATAAAATCTTCTCAGGTGAAGTAGAAAAAAGCTAGCATTCCCAGTGGATCCATTCAGGGGTTTATGCTAAACCTTGTAGGACAAAATTCCAGGAATACAGGGAATTACTTAGAAATATTCAGATTGTTAGATGTGATCAATAAATCTCCATTAGTAGATATTAACTGGTCTGTTTTGAAGATGGAAAAAGCAGTAAGACCCCCGAAAATGGACTGACTTTTTCTTTTAGATCAAGAAAAATGACAAACTGGGGAAAAGCAATGCAAAAACCTCAAACAAAATATCAAATTTGCTTGTCAGAGCTGGCCTAGCAGGGATACCTTCAAGCTGCCTCTTCCCCAGACAAGCAGAGAAGCCACCTCACCTCTCACAGTGGTGTAACCCAAACCATTACCTCTGCACACTGATGGAAATAACTCATTCAAGACTGAATATGACCAATGGCACCATGGCACCAATCTCAACATCATCTTAAATTCTGACTAAGCTATCTGCAATCTGTTGCAATTATTTTTCAAAGGAGACAAACAAAACTAAAACAGTGCCAACATTTCCTGATCCTCACTTCTTCTGACTTGTCTACCTGAGCCATAAGCTCCTCAGTACAGACCATTTCCCTCAGGTTAGCAGAGTGCAACACCTGTGAACTCCCCATGGGCCTGCAGATGCTACAGTAGTGCAAGTAATACCTGACAGTGCTTAACTGCTGACATCTGGAGTTCACTTGTTGAGAATTTTATGAGGAAAAAAAAAATGAGACACTTTATATGTAATTTTATATGTCACAGCTTTGTTTTTCATTCCCAAATATCATCCCTTTCCCTCAATTAGTCAGCCTTCTGCTGCATAAAATGACTGTCATCTTGTAAATGTTGTAATTGCCTTTTGCAAGATGAAAACCAGGTATAGTAGTAAAAAAAAATAAAATAAAAACAAAAAGCCCAGCTATCTAATGGGGCAAATCCTGCTTAAATACACAGAACTTTGTTGAACTTCAGAGGTGGGAGTGGACAGGCTTGAAATGAACAGGCTTCTCCACAGCAAAACGTTATTATAGAAGAATATTAGACCCTGTTCTTTGATTTGAATAGTAAAAACCTTACATCTACACACGTTTATCACAAGTGATTTCAAAGGCCTTCACAGCATAAGCAGAAATGATTCTTCTCAGTCCTGAACGGCAGCCAGCCCAGGGTGCATGGCAGGGCTATTCACCAGTGATTTACAATGCAAGGTTAAGAGGAGCAGTCGATGCAAATGAACTTGCTGGATGATTTTGGATGGCCAACGTGCCATTAGCTTTCCTTGGACCAAGCCAACATTTCAGGGTTTTGTGAAAACAGCTGTGATTTTTCAAATAAAAGCAAATTTTAAAAGCTCAAAGGTCTCATCCAGGTGGAGCTGGGGGGGGAAGGAATTGAATTTTGTCCATGAGGCACACTCCAGATGAAATTTCACTTACAAAAGAAAGAAGGTTTTAAAAAAAAATAACCTGTCTGGGTGGAACCTGGCAGAAGTGCCTAGACAGGGGACTTTCCCTGCTACCCTGCACTAACTTGTCCCATTAATCCTTTTAATTTCATGTATTCATTTTTACACAGCTTAGCTTGTTCACTGCATGCCAGTACAAATCATGCTTTTCTTCCTCTTCTCTCATCATGCTCCTGTCTCTGACAGGACCTTGCTGCTGCCACTGCTGCTGCAGTAACTTATGTGGTCTGTCAGCTGGGCCACTGGGATGCAAATCTCTTTTTGTCCCCTTGGGGTGCCATCAATACTTTATTAAGAGTTTGCATCTCTCTTTATCCAGGGAAGTGATGGACTAACTGCATTTTCCTTCCTCTCTAGTGGTCTCAAAGGGCAATAAATAAATAGATAATCTCTAAAAATGTCTAGTAAATAATGGTTGAAGGAGAGTCAACTCATAACTTATCAAGCTTTTCTTAAAACTAAAACTTGTTTAAAAAAAAAAAAAAAAAAAAAAAAAAAAAAAATTTTTNCAATACCATTTCCCTGCTCTTTTTCCTGAAGCCATGTCTCAAAATAAGTTAGTGATACATAACTGAGACATATCTGCACTGAGCATCCACAGCTCCAGCCGTCTAAAAGGTGAGCTCATCCACACATCAGGCTCTGAAAGATAAGCCATATGCCAAATTCAAGCCAGAGCCTGATCTGAATGTGAAAAGTCCTCTCTACTTTGGGGGATGCTTGGAGCTGCCATCTGAGAGCCAGGTTCTGATAAACAAACATCTGAAGAATCACCAAAGCTTCAAAGCCAAATAATTAAATTTATCCAAAGCCATGCTGACTCTCCTTGTCTGGCATTGCTCAATTAGTGCTTAACCTTAAGTACATGGAAGTAAAGTCCTCAGCCAAGTATCTCAGTGTAAGTAAAGCTAAACACATACCTTACCATTTTTCTCAAAACGATGACATTCTGAGTACGACTTAAGAGTTCAATTTTGGTGTGTCAAGAGATGAGAAAGCAGTTCAAATTGTCAGAGGGATATAAAAAAAAAAAATTAAAAAAAAAAAAAATCATCCTCAGAGCTGTGAGAATTGAATGATCCAGAACTGGTGTGTTCGAACATATAGATCTCACAGTTTTCAACAGGAACACTTGAACCAACACCTGGACATCAGGATTTCCAAATGTTTGCAAGACTGGGGCTTTTTTTTTTCAGTCACATCTCCACACCCAACACAGAGCAAAACAAGAACATGAGTGAGCAAGCAGCCTCTCCCATTAGTTTTTTTTATTTAATAATGTGGAAGTAAAATGAGGTTTTTTTAAATTTGTTTTTCCTGATTAAGTTGTAACCAAGCGCTTTGCAACCTGAGCACAGCAGGGCAGCCTGGGTCCTGCTGCGCTGCCCTCCCTGCTGCTCTTGGCAGCTGTCTCACGCACAGCCCACTCACTGGGCACTCATGCAGAGCTTTTGTCTGCTCAGCATGCTCCTCCACTATCTGCCTTCTCTTCTCCTCCCATGTGCTTGCCAGAAGGCCCCACTTCCCAGACTTGGCACTGGGCCTCGCTAGCCCCCACACTGACCCATGCAATGCCAGGTGTGTGTACAGACTGGGAGAAGAACACGTTGAGAGCAGCCCTGCAGAGAAGGACTTGGGTGTTGTGATTGATGAAAAGCTGGCCATGAGCCGGCAGTGCGCTCTTGCAGCCAGGAAGGCCAATGGCATCCTGGGCTGCACCCAGAGAGGGGTGGCCAGCAGGGAGAGGGAGGGGATCGTCCCCCTCTACTCTGCCCTTGTGAGGCCTCACCTGGAGTACTGTGTCCAGGTGTGGGGCCCCCAGTACAGAGGGGATGTGGAGCTGTTGGAGCGGGTCCAGAGGAGGGCCACCAAAATGCTCAGAGGGCTGGAGCACCTCTCCTGTGAGGAAAGGTTGAGGGAGTTGGGATTGTTCAGCTTGGAAAAGAGAAGGCTGCGGGGAGACCTCATTGCGGCCTTCCAATGCTTGAAAGGAGCTTACAGGCAGGAGGGGGACCGACTTTTTTGCACGGGTGGATAATGGTAGGACAAGGGGGAATGGACTAAAACTGAAAGAGGGGAGGGTTAGGTTGGATGTCAGGAAGAAATTCTTCACTGAGAGAGTGGTGAGGCGCTGGCACAGGCTGCCCAGAGAAGTTGTGGCTGCCCCATCCCTGGCTGTGTCCAAGGCCAGGCTGGATGGGTTCCTGGGCAGTTTGATCCAGTGAGCTAGTGGCTGGCAGCCCTACCCACGGCAGGGGGGTTGGAACTAGATGATCTCTGAGGTCCCTTCCAACCCAAGCCAGTCTCTGATTCTATGATTCTATGATTCCAGTCTGGCTACCAACACTGTCCATCCCTGGCTTTCCCCAAACATATCCCTTGGTACATGTGCCTCAAGACACTGCTATCTCTATAAAGACATTCACTGTCTTCCCAGAAATAGTTCAACCTTTTTGCCAGCCTCATCTAGCTTCACTCCTCCTCCACCTTTCAAAACAAAAAGACTTAAAAGTAAAGAAGGGTTGTTTGGCAAGTTAAATTCAAAGCTGACTTTAAACAGAAGGCTATGAATAAACTGAAAATAAAGCAGAGACATTTAGCATTGCAATTGGATCACTCTCTAATTGCCTTGCTTTTGCCTAGAATTCAGCAGGTCTTGCCCTGCACATCAGTGTGCACAGCAAAATTTGGAGATAAATGCAGATAATTAGCTTGAAACCTGGGGTTTCATGCTCTTAGAAGGTGGATTCCCTACTGCATGCCCACAGGGGTGAAGGCTGTCCCATTTCCTCACATTACATTGTAAGCAAGTGTTTCCTTCCCATCCGCAATCTCCTGGTTTTGCAGAGCTTGCTGCCAGCACCCAGCCCACCCCAAGTCACATATTCCACAGCCCAAAGAGGTGTGAGACCCATCTAATTTGCCACTGAATTTCCTGAGCACAGTGGCTGTGGACTTGTGCTCCACACCTCGAGGTTTCAGTGTTGTGTCCTCATCAGGGACTCCTGTCCCAGCTTTTCCAGCTGTTAGGGAGGACAGTCACCAGCAGGTCAGCAGTTCCATCATGCCAACAGCCCCCCAAGCTGGCTGTCTGACACCTTGACTGTGGGTAGGTTTCTGGCACTTCACAGTCGCACAAACCTTGCTCCCTTCCTAGATGGAGCCTGGACCATGAACATTTGCAGTGTATCTTTTTCACTTCCTCTGGAACCACTTTCTGAGAATGCACTTGTGCTTTCTCTGCATCATCTCTGTTATTTGTGCATAAGTACACATCACACATAACATCTTATGATTCTTGATTAATTTCTTCTTAATTACCCTTGCCACAGCATCCTCTCACCAGCAAGGTAGGAAAAACATTGGATGCAAATATATAACATCAGGTTAAACTTCTGCCCTTGAAATTCTTATCTCTAGACAGTTCTCCAGGCTGTATATCCTTTGAAGAGTGAAATGCTCTCTTCTCAGTATCATTTCTGAAACTCTTATTCTAAACAAAGAAATCTCACTTTAATTAACAGTAGTTTCCTCATGCACCTTTCCATTAGTATAATAAGATACAGATCTTCAGTTCTGGAAAGGTTTAATGCTATCTCCCTAGAATCCCAAAAAGCCACACTTCTTTGGGGGAAAAAAAAAAAAAAATCTTGAGGACTTGAGATATTAAAGCACAGGTTTGACAACTGTTAGATGATAAAGCCTTTCCTGCCTTGAGTTAGGGAGAGCCAGTGGACACCTTGAGGTCCCTTCCACCCCTATCCCTTTATGAATCTATTATTTATATAATTAAATATAATCAGAAAGTATATTTCTCCACTGGCATTTCCCAGCTTTTGAGCATTTGCCATCCTAAGAATGTT
>VXAV01011753.1:58899-136091 GCA_013399715.1 Alectura lathami
TTTTTTGTTTTTTTTTTTTTTTTTTTTTTTTTTTTTTTTTTTTTTCACATATGGGCGGGCTTAATGCAATAAAGAGAAAACAAAGTAATTTGAATATTGTCCTACAAGCATTCCCCCTGTCATGAAAACATTTCTCCTAGATGCTAGTGGCCACTACTTAGAATAAAAGGAGAATCCATAAGCCCCTTGATGCCCTGTAACCCTGGAGGCTAGCAACCATACCCCATTGTATGCACATTGCACCTCCTTCGGCAGTGAGGCAGTTAACAAAACACTTTCCTTCATGTGAAAATATAAAGCAGCTGCTTAGTTCTACACTTGGCAGAAGAAGGCAGCCCCCTCTGCACTCCTTGTCTTCTGCTGCTCTTGGATCATTGCAGAGTTAACCAGCTGTTGCATTCCACATGCCAGTTACACCAGTTTGGGAAAGCAAGACCAGGGATAGTTTTATGGCCGCACAAAAGGAGTGAGAATAATACACTGCTGAACCAGAAAGGACAATATTTATATAATAAACATGTTCAGCAACATAATGATTTCTTTGTCAAAATTTTGGAGTGGTTAATTGCGCACACAAGGAGTGCACCAAATCTGCATGCTCAATAGTGGCTAATATGTTCCCAAAGTGTCTAATCACTGCAGATCTGACCATCTGCACAGCCCTTCCTGCAGAAGTCCTCACAAAATAAGGTGGTCAAATACACATACACTTCTGAAAATAACATTGCATGTAGGAAATGCCTTATTTTTTATGTTGGTGAAGACACAAGTCAGATTATATTTTTCCCAATTTTTAAAGTGACAGATCAAACCAAATATTGAGGATTTGTTGAAAAAAAATCGTGCTAGCTCTGTACATACTAAAAGGGTACTCCAGTATTAATTGCAGTTTGGTCTTGAGATAGTTTGGTAATCCATGTGCCTGCCTGTATTTTCAGAGCATCTGTCCTTTTCTTCCTAAACGTCACCAGGAGACTCCCATACCAGTGAACTGATGACCAAGCTACAGATCAGAAAGAATATCTGAAAATGAAACAGAGACAGAAGAGACTATTACTAAAAATGAATCCATTTTTTATCTGCGAAAAGTTTACAAAGAGAAGCCAAAATATTTACAGACTACACACATCTGTGATTTTAGCTTAGAATGACACTTCCTGTACACAGAATATACTGTCCCTAAACATCAAAATTCATTTCCCATCCCCTTTGACACCAAGTATCCAGCTCCCAGCAATACCACCTCAGGGACCTGCTCACTCTCTTCCAATTTCTGGACTTTCCTTGAAACTGAAGTTCTAGGAGTAGATTTCCTCATTGATTTCTTGGATCTGCAACTCCTAGCAACTTGTGCCAGTTGCACAAGTCCTCAGTGACCACCACATGAATTTCCAAAGTTTGCTTTTTTTAATGCAAACTAAAAATCCTAGAATGGGAAACTCAGCCAAATACAAAAACAACACTAGATACCATACCAAGCAAATACTTGAAAGAAGAGGTTGAAGAATTTTTGAAACATTTCTCGCAACAGGTTTTTTTAAAAGAACCTACCTAAAAAAAAGGTTGATACACTTTGATATTGGTTGTAAATGACACATATAATGATATCCAGTCAACAGAAATATTGAGAAATTCAGAAAATTACTATTTGAGCAGTTGATGATTTCCTATCTAAAAAACCACTATTCATATTCCAAATGATAAAATCACCTCAATAAGAAGCCAAGCTTTCTTTACGAAAACGCTCAAAAGTCCCACTTCAGTAATTTCTTCCAGAATTCCCCCAAATCTGAGCATTCACCAAAGCCAGCCTTTCCCAGAGAATCTGGTTAGACTTCACTGAAGCTGCAATTGTGTAATATGACAAAGTCCTTAACCAGCAGCAAAAATCTTCATTAAAGAAAAGCCTTTTTTTCATGTAAGGATCAGGAAGCGAGCTCAGCAAACATAATGCAGTATGTTGCACGGCTGTCTACCTTGGTTGCTTTTTTATCTCCTATAAATGCACGGAGATTGGAAACCTGACTTGCCTTCCAAGCATCTTTCCCTGCACCCTTCTTCCCCATGCAGAGACCTAGAGAAGAACATTTCTATGGGATACCTGCAGCACTGCTGTTCCTGGCAATGGGGCCAACCAGCACACCAGAGTACCTCCTGGGAGTGCCATATTCAGGCAGGATTAGATCACCACGATGAGTGCTGGGTACCGAGTGATGCTGGCCTGTGAGCTATTCTTTGTGGTATGCAGGCTCATGGCTTATTAGGTCAGGCGTCCCACCTCCAGTGGAGCAGTTTTATCTCCACGATGGACTGAATTGTTGTTGTTAGTTAGTGGTGTGTGGGATTCATGTTAATGTGCAGAAACTGAGTTAACAACACAATGGCAGCACCAGCTTGTTGTTGTTTGCAGGATGGTTTTGGTATCCTGGTCTGGCTGCGACTGGAGGGCTTTGGTTCTTCTATTGACAACTGCCCTGCCTTCCCCAGCAATGCAGTCCCTGCAGCGAGGGCACTTCTAGGGCACATGAGAAGGGCTGTCCCTTCCTGCACAAGTTTTCAAAAGCACTTTTTAAAAACTGCTCTCATTTTTGAGCGCCACACAGTAAGTCCTTCAATTTGTTTACGTTTCCTGAGAACTAGGAAATAGTCTGAAAATTAAGACTCCTTGCTTACACAGGGAGGATCAATTTGAAGGACTCGTTGCAGTTTTCCTGTGTACTGGGTGAGCACAGAATCAGTCTCCATTATTTTACAGTGCTTTTTTTTGTATATAAGTAGTCTACACTTTCACTGGATCTGGGACTTGAACACGTCTCCTTTACCCAAGGCTGGTAGTCATTTCAGAGTTTCTCCCATTTTGACACGAGAAACTTTTCCCTTTAACTCTGACAGCTTTTTTTTTTTTTTTTTTTTTTTTTTTTTCTTCAAAGGGCTGGCATTTTCCAACCAAAAGACTTTTAATGACAAAATTCCTGAACAGCTCTAATTATACCCTAGGGCTCAGTCTGAGGGAGGGATATTGCTACCCTCTGTACAATAACAACCCAGGTCCCATTATGGGTCCCTGCTCCCCAGGGGTCTGGAGGGGCAGTGCTGGTGAGAAGCACACAGAGCTAGGTGCTGCTTCCCTGACCACCCTGCTAAATGAAACCCTGTGTGATCGAAGCGGGATGGAAAAATGTTATAAAAGCAACAATTTTCCATGCATTGCAAGCAGTTGGAAAACAGAAGGACAAAGGACAGGCTGTGCCCATCCCCAAAGGCGCTGCCCCCAGCACCCTGAGCCATGCGAGCGGTCCTGCGTGGGCTGTCAGTGCTGGCGCATCTGCTGGCTCTCCCACCAACTCCTAAAGCACGTTGCTGAGCTTGGGAGTTAGCTTTCTAATGAGGATAATTATTATTATTACATACACATATATATAAAAGCCCCAAATCCCCGTGAGGTTTCTTCAGATTGTCCCAGAAAGAAAACATTTTCATTGTGTGGGCTGTGATTGGGAACACATGGACCCGCCACACCCCACTTTGCTCCCTGCTCTGGTACTAATTACAGGGGGAGCAGGGCCCAGTGCAGAGGTTTCTTTAATTCTCTGGTTTTGGAGACTCAGCAGCCGAATTACCTGAAGAGGCTGGAGCTTCTCTGGGGTACAATCAGTCATGCAGCGTTTGGGTTAGGCCAGGGTGGGGAGAGATGGATAATATATACACGCTGGCAGCGTTATGCAGCCACCCAACTGAGGAAAAAGAAATTTCTCTTAATTAATGGCATGATGTATGACACCTTAGCAACACAAACTCTTTAATAAACCCCGATGCCTTCTTTTACAATTCAGACAAGATGAAAGTGTGCCGGGTTACCTGCAGGAACTGGGTATTCAGAAATGCTGGCAGAGCAGCTTGTGGTGAGAGCGCGTTAATAGCCGCACACAGTGCTTTTGATTCTGGAGTCAGTTTTAGACAAAGCTGCCTTGAAGCACAGGAAGCAAGTTTCACTTTCAACTTTGCCCAAGGCTGCTACCCAGAGATGAAGATATCGGAGAAGAGGAGTGAAATCTTAATTTAATTAACTGTAACTCCCAATGGGACAGGTTTGGGAGGTTTGTTCAGAGGACGATTATCTGAACGAATTGAGCTGGAGAAAAGTTCCAGTTAAGGCTTTTGCTTGGCACAAGACTGAGACACAGACTGGATGCAGAGCTCAGATTCACTCATATTTGCCCAAAGTATAAGGGTGCTCAGATCTGGCTCATGTCAAAAAAAAAAATGTTTACGGTTACAATGAATTTGGCCTTCTCCCACACTAAGAGCAATTTATTTAAACCTCTCATTTTGGTCATGTCTTTTCCATCTTCTATTTCTTCATTTGCTAGGTCAAAAAGTGAGTAAATAGGTCAACTGCTCCATAAAAATGGAATACACAGGAGATGTGGCTAGGACTTGGACTCCAGAGCTCCAAATTAAGCACATTAGCAAAGACTGCTACGAATTACTATTTATTCTTAAGCACTTTGATGGTCTTTGTCCTCCCTGAAGACCAGTTTCTGATTTAGACCAAGAAAGGAAAGGAAAAGGAAATGCCCCAGCTCTTGGCAGCAGTGGAGATCCCTCACTCTGCTGAGATCCTGGAAGAACTAAAACCTCAGAAACACAGAATAATGTGAAATAAAGAAACAGAGAATAATGACAAAAAAAAAAAAAAAAAAAAAAAAAAAAAAAAAAAAAAAAAAAAAAAAAAAAAAAAAAAAAAAAAAAAAAAAAAAAAAAAAAAAAAAAAAAAAAAAAAAAAAAAAAAAAAAAAAAAAAAAAAAAAAAAAAAAAAAAAAAAAAAAAAAAAAAAAAAAAAAAAAAAAAAAAAAAAAAAAAAAAAAAAAAAAAAAAAAAAAAAAAAAAAAAAAAAAAAAAAAAAAAAAAAAAAAAAAAAAAAAAAAAAAAAAAAAAAAAAAAAAAAAAAAAAAAAAAAAAAAAAAAAAAAAAAAAAAAAAAAAAAAAAAAAAAAAAAAAAAAAAAAAAAAAAAAAAAAAAAAAAAAAAAAAAAAAAAAAAAAAAAAAAAAAAAAAAAAAAAAAAAAAAAAAAAAAAAAAAAAAAAAAAAAAAAAAAAAAAAAAAAAAAAAAAAAAAAAAAAAAAAAAAAAAAAAAAAAAAAAAAAAAAAAAAAAAAAAAAAAAAAAAAAAAAAAAAAAAAAAAAAAAAAAAAAAAAAAAAAAAAAAAAAAAAAAAAAAAAAAAAAAAAAATCGGAATCAACTGAATCAGGGCCTACCAAACTCAGCAGAAAAAAAAAATATGAATGACTTCTGGTCATGAGAACAAGCCCGCATCTGAGAGAAGGGAAACATCCCAGACTGCATAGGTGACAGCAAATTTTGCAATACTTCACAAACACAACAACAAAAGGAGTTCAGGAGTTTTCTGTAATAAACATATGGCATCTTGTGTCCTTATGCTTTAAAAAAGGAAGACAGAGCTTTTCACCCCTCTGACCTGAGACTCAGACCAGGCTGTAGCATAAAGTTGTGTCTACATCCTTAAGATCTTTTTGAGGAGACCGATAAGAAAATCTCTGGAGTTCAAACACTGCGTAGGGCTTTCTGCTCTATATTACACACTACAAGCACGTTGCCTTTCTTCCATAGCTCTCCATAAAGGCTAGAAAGAACAAAAAGCTCTTCACTGAGTGAAAAATCGCATTCCTCAAAGACAAAGGAGACGAGTCTTGCTCCAAACGTGCTTCTTCATTCTGTATAAAACTTTTTTTCTCTATTTGAGAACAATTTACTGTGGCCAATAAAAGCCCAGCTAATTTTTAAATCAGCATGTAGCCAACTCAGCCACCCAGTAGCTCTGTCCTTGGGCAATATTATTGAAGCACACACAATCTATACTAAAGCGATCAGCTTCCCTCAGGCCTGCCAAGGGGATGCGTTAGGCGAGCCCAAAATATGACAGAAGGAAATTTATGTGCAACTTTTACACATAATATCTCATTATGACTCTCCCCAATCTTTCAATTTTAAAAATAAACGGCCTTTGTAATGATTTTACCAGGAGCATGTTGGAAGGGAGATTGAAAAAGAAAAAGGAAAGTGGCTTTGGCTACAGTTATTTCTTTTGCTCTTCTCCTCCTCTCGGGTTTTTCTTTAATTTTCCTGAAGATGTTTCCACTCAATTTAGGAAGAAATGGAATTTCCCCCTCCCTGCCACCATCTCTCTGTTTTGTCCATGTTTTCAAAGAACGGAATGGCTGACATAATGAAGCCTCTGTCAATAGCAAAATCATTTTGACTGCTTGGTAAATAATGAAAGTTTCCACTTAACGTGCAAGCCAGCTTACCCAGGAGACACGCGCTTGGTCACCTTCCAGGCCAGCAAATTGTCATCCCTTGTGCTGTGCACATGTCTGAGCACTGCCCTGCAGCAGTGAGAAACGAGAGCCCAGCTGGGACCAGAGCTGGTGGCTGCTTTGTCAGGAGGAACGGGGGGCACGGGAGAGCTGGTTGCACAACCATGCCAGCTGGTGCTCGCAGCATCAGGCCCAGAAAGGAATTGATAAAAGATGGAATAAATAAATATGCACAAATAAGGAAGGGAAAAGCAAGTAAACCAACCAACCCACCCACTCACAACAACAAAAAACAAAGAATAGCGATATTGGTCTGCAAACACACAATTGCCAGAGCTGAACTCTACAGCCCAGGGTGATGAAGAAAGGGTAGTGTGGCACGTTTGCTCTTCCCCACTGACATGCCAATCGTCGCATGCTTTTCTAATGTTTCCTTGTGGCTATCAGCAGGAATGACCTCATGTGCTATTCCTACTCCACAGACCACAGCTCAAGAAGCCACGGGAGGAACATATACCTGAAGTGAGAATCAGTTATAAGCATTTTCGGGAATGATCTCCTCTTAGGGGGGTAAGAAAAACAAACAAAGTTAAGCTCTCACAGCTTCTGCTGGTAGCAGAGTGGGTTGTTCTCAAAGCAGGAAGCAGAACTGCTGCCAATGTACACTGACTGGTGGAAAGAGCTTTCCCACTGTGGGCTGATGGGCAAACGACCATTGTCAGGCAGAGAGAACTGGGGCAAATGTAAAAATATTCTGATCTGTACAAAAAAAATCTTTAGCTGCTACACAGTAGTGCACCTCCCCGTTGTAGTGCACCGTTATTTCCCTTGCATCCCAAGTTCCTAACAGTCTTCTCAGGAGACAACAGAGTTTATGCTTGCTCTCTTTTTTCTCTCTTCCCCTCTCTGATGTCCACGCACTGAGACAGCTTGATGCTTTTAATCATACTTCATCCATTTATACATTGTCACTTACTTTTCCACGTAACCTGAACACTGTTCAGTTCTCAGGAGCTTGTGAAACCAGTAATAAGGTATAAGCACCAAAAATCACACCAATCCCCAGACACCTCCAGTGAGACCATCCATACCTGTCTTCACAGGGCAGTGGGACAATCTCATTCCTCGGGCAGCCGTCAACTCTGTCTTCTCCCTGTGGACTGAGCTATGAATTAGTTCTGTAATTCTGGATAAACCACAAAAAGCCTTGAAGCTGAATGCTGAAGTATGTAGGAAGAATATATATACATTTAGTAAATGGCCATGAAAAAAAAAATATCAGAAATCAGAGAAGAGAATAAAAAATATACATCCCGGCAAGAAGATTGTGTATTTTTATTATATTTATAAGGCAGTAATTCTACATTTGAAGGGATCATTTGGTTTAGGCAGGACAAATTCCACTGCATTTATTCTCTCTGAGAGAAAGACTGAGGTTAAAGGGCTGATGCTCAGGAGCTCATTCCATTCTACCTAGAGCAAAATAACTGCAGGTGAAAACTGAACCAGGTTCTCCCCGGGGAGATTTTATAAAATAACACAATTCTTATACTCATCCCAGCAAGGCCCTGAAGAAAATGGAATTTAACAGATGTAGCCTTCCAACAGAGGGGTGAAACTGAATTGCTGAATCCTTGGAAGTATCTAAAGGAGATGTCAGAGTGAACGTTGGTCAATGGGGATTGTTTGTTGCAGCTTCACTGCAATCCCTGGTTGGGACGGGAATGAACCAGCATTGTTGTCATTAGTATTAGTGACATAAGAAATCACTGGATAAATTAAACATACGAGTGAGAGGCAGAAAATCATTACCTTGGAGGTTGCTGAGGGTTTCTATCTCTTGAGAGACATAATGCAACCAAAAGAATTCTCTGGCCTCAGCTTCTTGCATTGTGAAATAGGTACAAACCATTAGGTTAATGAGATTTCATTTATTCTTAGATGCTGTCTCAAATTTGGCATCTGCAATGGACACACAATGAATACGAGAGAACTTCAGTTTGAGTTAATTTTGAGTATCCCAGACTCAGGCTGTGCATGAAACTCGTGGCAGAAAAAACACCTGAACATTTAGCTTCCAGGGTGGAACCTTGCAATTCCGCTGATTGCAGTAAATACATGTTTGTGTTATATTATAATTGCTCATCTTTTAAATTAAGCAGCACAACAATTAGCACATGGCTGTTCTTCGTACACCTTAACATCCCTCACATCACTAAATGCTTTATATGAAAAATTTTTACTCCTTGGTTTGAACAGATTTAAAGCAAATCTGCCTCAAATCTCTCCAACCTTCTTACATCACTCCAGGTACTTCCTGGCAATGCTGCTGCTATCACTGGGCAGCGTGGCACTGCTGTCTGAAGGGAAATCCCTCTGGAAGTGAAGGTGCCTTGGTTCTGTCATGGATTCCTGGGGAAATGCAAAGCTGGGGCTCATCTCTAGCACACTGTTCCGTCGGGGGGAAGGAGACTCTCTTCTATCACTGCAGAAGGTGTGCACACCTTTGAAATATCTTCCAGGTGGGGTATAAACACACGAAGTTCCATTCATTTCCAAGATAAAAGGTTGACTAGAAAGCTCAGAAGTAAAGAACATTAGAAGGGCAAGAGGCTGGGAGAGAGGGCAGAAGAGAGCAGAGCACGCAGTGGAGCTTTCAGCAACTTTTTTTCTTTTCTGCTCTTTCAGAAGCCTTAGGTCCCAGGCCAGTGTCACACTTCTGATCCCAGCAGGTTGAGCACAGCAGAGAAGACCTTGTCTGGTCACTGGGTCACAGCATGCAGTTACCTAAAACAGCCAAAAGTTCAGCGACTGCCTGTGGTTTCAAATCCCAGAACACGTAAAGCACAAATACAGGTTCTAAATGTGTGGCTGTGACCTCTCCACTCACTAATAAAACATGCTCAAAGTCACAATAAACAAAGCATTACAATTCAGGGTGGCAAGGCATAAACCAGTCATATGTATTTTCCCTCTGGCCACTTAAGCAAATCTTTGCCTTTACCAAAAACTACCTCAGTGAGCTAAGTTAGCAAAATAATCCTGATTGCAACATAGGTTAAAAAAAAAAAAAAAAAAAAAAGTCAAATAAACTTAACCTAAGGTTTCTCATGGGATGTTTTATATTCTTGTTGTTGCAGAGCAGAATATGGGCCAGAGCAAACACGGAAGGGACACAAGTGTGATAATATAATGATACCTTTTATTAGCTCAGAGAAGAAAAAAGAATAACAGAGCTTTGGATATATCAAAGGTCCTTTTTTTTCATTTTCTGGATGGAAAAAGAAAAAAACCACAGTTTGTGTATTCCTGACAATATCATCTTGTTAGGAGCATGAACTCACATTGTGGGCTTTTCATTTCTCTGTATAGACAACAAAGGAGGGGGAAAGGGAAAAAAAGGGTCGCTTTGTAGGAACTGAAGGAACTGACATCTGGTCGTACAACGGCACAAGTTTCCAGGTCACACTTAACAACATGAATAATAAACTGAAAAGAGTTGCTGGCTACCTTCAGTGTGACACTGCGGTAACCTTGCTAGGCTGTTTTCCATGGGCTACCTACGGAGCTGCAGCAGAGCACTCAGGGAAGGAGTAGGGACAGACTTTCAGGAACAAGTCTTGCAGGAGATACAGATGCTAAGACCAAAGCCAAAGATGGGTACTCCTGCATGTGGGATTCTTGTCATAGAAGGGAAAAGATTAAGAGCTGCTGGAGAGAAACAAAAATACAAAAAAGCTCCACCAAAATCAAGAAAAACAGAGACATGGAGATAAACGTGTGGATAAAAGAGATGCGCTGGCAGTCTGGTATCGGCTGGCTGTTATCAGATGCAGCGGTGTTGGTGCAGTGGATTAATGATTTCTTTTCCATCCTCTTACATCTTTTTCAGCCCCTGCCATCATTTATTACAGCATCCTTACTTTGTTACTCAGGCTGACAGAAGGGGAATAAACTTTACCCTGCAGGTGTTTTCAGGAGAAATTATCTTTTCACGAGGAATGAGATCCCAGATTTGGTAATAGCTATTTTTTCCCAACAGTTCATGACACTCGTAGCAGATGCTTTTTCCCTGGGTATTTCATATATGCCCACCTACATCTAAACAGAACTGGTCTACTGTGAACATCTGTTTTTAAACTGAAAGAAAGTATTTTAGAGTGTTAGGCTGAAAAATATATTAAAAGATCTATCACTTACATTGATTTTAAAGCATTAAATTTTGACATCTTTGGTGCAGAAGGAGAAAGAAGCTTAAAGTGGATTTATCACACAAGAAACAGATTAAGTCCATTTTACCCTTTTGAAAGTGATCTCAAGAACTTCCTCAAGCAATAAGGGCTTATTTTTCAGTTGACCAAAACTGCAAAGGGGGTCTAATAGCAGTTAGAGTGACTGGAAAAAAGGAGCCATCTCTCAAGGATTATTTCAGAACATAGACAAAGGGAGATGGACAGAGAGACCTTTCCTACAATTCAACTCTCTTGTTAATATGCTCCCATTCATTTTGTGCAAATCTGACATCCAATCACTTATGTCCCTTAATATTTGCGTATTTGCGTGAATATATATATATAAACATATAAAATATTGTAGTAGAAATGCCATAAGAGAAAGCATGAGGAGCCTAGTGCTAGCAGAAGTTTAGGAGGTAGCCAGTATGTGGTTGACAGAACAAGAGAGAAATCGTTCCCTGAGCGGCTCCTTCAAAAGCCAGGAATGGTGATGGCAAAAGTCTGAGAGGAACGGGGGGACAGGGACTGGCACAGTGCAGTGATTGTCATGGCTCACAGAGAAGTGAGCACCTTGCAGACTTCTGGTTTTGGGCTGCAGCCCCAGCTTTTGACCCCACATCTCTGTTAAGCAACATGTGATGAAATGAGATGATGCATTTTAATAAAAAAATAATAATTTTTCCCCACATGCAACAGTGTTACTCTGAAAAACAGAGGCACACAAGAAATAGGATGGAAATAGGTATTTCAGTAAGGAGCAGCCCCTGGGCTTCCCACAGCACGAGGCACCACTGGCAGAGGCAACGGGCAGGAACATCCCATCCACAGCAGGGTGTGTATCAGCATGCTGCAACCCAGCATCTGCTCGGGCCCCCTGCCCCGCCGAGCTGCACCACGCTGGGCAAAACCTTGATGAATTATAAAAACAGCTCCAGAGAATTTGGGAAATCTCCACAGCATCACCTGGAAACCTGGATGGGAACACTGGAGGCCTCTGCGTGGTTTTCAAAGGGCTGCAGGGAGGATAATTTTGCTGACGTTAGGCACGCCCTTGCTGGTTCAGAGAGATACTCAGACATGAGCAGGGCAAGTACCCATAGACTGAGAGACAGCATTTAAAGTGTGCCTTCTGGTCCAGGCCGGGGCAGGGAGAGACAGTCACACCAATTGCCCCAGCAGCCTCGTGATAGCAACTGGGAGAAGGGACCAAGCAGACCAAATAGCTTTTGCCTGCTTCCAAATTGCTTTTCTGCATTTCTTTTGGTCTCCGTCCAACCGTTGAGCAAGGTATTGTTTGTTGCAGTTGTACGCTGAATAAAAATGAGGCCTTTACAGGGTTATTTTACTGGATTGCAGAGCTTTTATATAATGTGTAGTCTTCCACTAAAGCCAGCATGACAAAGACGGTCTCTTCTGAGCAAGACTCAGCACTGGCACATGAATACACCGAGAACGCCAGGCTGAAAAGTGCCTGTTTGATATCCAGTCAACATATGGGAAACTTCATGGGACACAGTCCATGGACATATTTTCTTCAATTTATTTGCCACAGACAGAGGAGGATGAACGTTTCTGAAGACAAGGATGTTGCTTGGACTACTCTGTCATCATCAGCTTTTATAATTCCACTGGGCTTTTACCTAGGCCTAAATGTAAACATTGCTCTTTGCAGCAAATAAGGGGGAACAGTTTCATTGCCAGTTTTTTTTTTCCTGTCATAAAAGAGACCAAAATGTGCCAATTAAGTTTGCCTGTCCTCAATTTGCTGCATTTGTGAAAGACAAACCCCACTTCGATAACAGCTGAAATTGGCCCTGATCCAAGAAATGCAAAAAGAAAGGAAAATACACAAGTGATCTATACCACTGTTTATTGTGGCAGCTCTGAGTCATCCCACAGATCACACATTTGCCTTATTGGATTATCAGTGAACACATGTACGTGTAACACACACACAGGGCAGCTTCTTGTCTCTTTTGGTCTGGCTTATGGACTAGGTGGCAAGAACATGCCAGTTTCACTTTTCCATGGCAGAGAGCATGGACAGATAGCTTTCCCCCAGCATCTGCCAGCCAAAGTCCCCCGTCCTGCCCTCCTGCCACACCTTGGCTTCCATCATAGTCCCGTTAACCACAACAGTACCTTTGTACCACTCACAGCAATGTGCAGGGACAACTGGCCACCGCCCTGGCTTTATGGAAATCAAAGACAAATCTCCCCATTCTGGCAGAAGTAGCTGCTCTAAATCTCTGTCACTAGCGCAGCTCTTTAAGAGCACAGTAATTCTCCACCAAATTGAATCTTCTCTGACAACTGGCAGCACATCAGAGACAATTCACAGGCATATTTTTTCCCCTTACTAACAGGAAATAGGGCTTGTGTTACATTTACAGTGACCTGGAGCTCTGGGGGCAGACTAATATCTCACCTAAACAAACAGACAGTATTTCTTCCTCGATGAAGGCAAACAGGCTGAAAGCCACCGCAGTCGCCTCCTCGCAGCAGTCCCGCAGGTGTCAACGAGGCACAAACCTGCAAACACCAACACGAGCATCCCCGACACAGCTCAGACCCGAATAATTGTTCAGAAGGTTTTGATCTTCGTTTTAATTTTAATGTAACAATAGTTTTATCATCTCCTGTGGACCTCAGTGGGGCTCAGACTGGGGGTTCCACCAGTCAACCCATGGCAGGGCAAGGAGAACTCAACTCCCTTGCTTCTGCTAAACCCCTACTTGGAATCTGAGGGGTTTTCCCAGGAGGTTCCGACTTGTCTTTGTGGGGACAGGGAGAACATTCTAGTTTTTTTTTTTTTTTTTTTTGTGAAAAAAGCAAACTTCATACTGTGTGAAATGACTCTGAGAGACAATAGCTCGCAATGGCGGTCGCAATTGTTCAACGTCCAATTGACAAGAGAACCTTCAGAAGTTATAAATGCCTACAAGTCCTTGCTTGTAAGACAAATTACATTCAGATACTATTTTAGTCGGATTTCCCACCAATATAGTGCTGCATCTTTTGCCCAGAAGTGCTGTCCCATTAAGTCCTTGTAAAATCAGAGAAACAGCCAGTCCTCATGGGGAAACCTACTGATTGCAAAACTCCAGACCATACATGCATCGCACTAAATATGCACACAAAAAGCAGAAGTGAAAAGTCTGGTTTCATTTGCACACACTCCAAATGCCAAAGGCACCATAAAAATCTACATTTCACAAAAATCTGTGTGTTTCATAAAACTCTGCATACTTCAGCTGCTTGCCTGTCCTGGTAGCAGGCAATGCACTACCAAAAACTTGGCTTCGCTCAGCAGCACCCACTTTCCTAATACACAGGGGCTTTGCATCAGACCCTCAAGTTCCACAAGTGTGCAAAGTTTAGAGCTGAAGGCACCATGTCTCACAAACCCTCAAATTTTCAGCTTTGTCATATAGCATGAAGAAGCAAAAACTCTGGAGTTTCTCCCCTGCAGACCTTCGCCCCTATCATAACGAGGGTGTCAGACAACAGCCAAAGGCAGAGGAAAAGTACACACTGGGATCCAGAGAGTCAGGAAAAGTCTGCTTTTTTTTCGGGGGGGGAGAAAATAAAAAAATAAAAAAAAATCATGGTATAGTGGTAAGAGAGGAGAAATCCAAAGTGGGATAAATGTTTTTAGCAGAAGATATTCTCTCAGGGAGCAGCAGAGTGACAGGCGAGGGAGCACTACTACTGGAATGATTCGCTTTAAGCCGTTGTTTTGGCTTTGTCAACACAACCACAAGTCTGCTCATGTTAGGAACAGACCTCTTTCTTTCCCTGGTTATTTCCAGGAATCAGCCATCACCAGCTGACAGTTAGTAGAACAGCCTAAGTGCTGTGGCTGGTCAGTCTCAGTAGGTCTGAGGTACTTGGTTCATTTTTTGCAAGAGAAACAGCTGTTGACCTTAGGCTTTTCAGTGTCACTCATTGTCATGGCACCAAATGGAGGTATTCAGGATGTCCATATCTGTTTACACTAACAGTTATGAAACATTCCCTATGTATTTCACTGTTAGGTGGAAAAGCACTGTGCCCGTCAGTCGTCATTGCTGCTCTTCTGGATGGTCTGTAATCATCCCCCCCTCAATACTTCTTCTAGTCCAGGGCTGAACTTGGGAAAATAACTCAATTTTAGCCCCTCAAATCTGCTCTGGGGGCCCCAAAGCCTCCTGCTGAAGCTCAGAGTGAAACCCTATGCCAGCCTCAAATGAGTGAGAATTTTCTGTGACTGAGTCCTGTGGTTTCAGATGGTTTTGCAATTAAGTTTGTGTCCTAGTTTCATTCTGAATTTCAGCTGATGCCATCCTCAGCTCAGATAAATCAGAGCCTTAAAACGAAACTCAAGGCCATACCAACATCTCCTCTGAACTAACTGTTGCCCTACTCTATTTGTCTTCCCTCTCTGTTATTGTCTTCCCCACCTCATTTCCAGTCAGACCAAACTCTAAGTCACTGCTCTTTGCCTTCAGAGCAGCCTTCTGGGCATGCGGAAGCAGCTGCAAGCCTTTCCCTGCAAATCCGTACTGAGCAGCTCTGCTTTCAGCCCTCGTGCATTTATGAGAACAAAAAGGCAAGGAGCTCTGTTCCCTGTGGATGAGCATGCTCTGCCAGGCTCCTTGCAGTGTCTGAGTGCTGGGCTCAGTAACTCCACCAAAACATGTGTGCACACACAGAGGACAAACAGCTATGCGTTAGGAGGAGGCTAAGGTGATGATAGTGGATTTTCAGCCTGAGAAGCCCTTTGTTTGTCAATAGTCATAGAATCATAGAACCACAGCATGGCTGGGTTGGAAGGGACCCTACAGACCCCAGCCCCAACCCCTGCTGGGGGCTGGCTTCCACCCCCCAGATCAGGTTGCCCAGGGCACACCCACCCACCCTGGCCTTGAGCACCCCCAGGGACGGGGCACCCACAGCTGCTCTGGATAGCCCAGGCCAGGGCCTCACTGCCTCTGAATAAATAATTTCTTCCTCACATCCAACCTAAATCTCCCCCTCTTTTAGTTTAAAACCTCTCCCCCTTGTCCTATCTCTATTAGACCATGCAAAATGTCTGTCTGCCTCCTTTTATCGGCTCCCTTTAGGCACTGGAAGGCCACAGTGAGGTCTCCCCAGAGACTTCTCTTCTCCAGGCAGAACACCCCCAGTTCCCTCAGCTTTCTTTATAGGAGAGGTGCTCTCTCCAAAGCACAGAAAAGCAGTAAAGATAAATAAGCACTAAGATGAAAGAGAATGGTCAAATGAGTGCTCAAGGGGTTCACATCTTTCCAGGAGTCCAATGCCATGAAGTTGAAACTTGGCCTAACACTGAGAAACCAGGGGTCACAGAGAACAGACCACACGCTCGTGCAGAAGTTATGCAGATGCAGTTAATGTGCTTTTGTTTTCGTAGTTAAACGTGTAGCCTCCATCTGTATAAACAAGCAGCAGAGCAAGTTGACATTGCAGGGAGAATGTAGCAGAGAGAAAGAGAGCTGGGCAGGTCTTGGCAACAGAGCAAAGAAACTTGATGGGACTGAGGCTGCAGCTCAGATATGAGCTTACTCTCCAAACCAGATGAAAAATGAACACCCAGCAAAAGCAGAAAGGGGGAAGACCCTTATAGGTACCAGCTAGGCCAGCAGTGTGACCTGTGAGAGCTCAGTTTGATTTTAGTGCTGTGGGAAGCATGCCCAGGACTCCAGTAACGCTCTGCATAGCACACAGTGCTACAGAGCTCCTGACAGGCAGGGTCCTGAGCCGCCACAGCTAGAGGAAAAGTTCTGCAGGAGTCCCACACTGCACAGTCTGTAAATAAATAAACATCAGTGCCTTCATATATTTATAGGAGTTGTTTAGGTGCATTAAAATACTAACATCAGCCAATAAGGTCCTCAGCTGTAATTCTTTCATGCAACCAGTACTCTTTAACAATTAACATTTTCAACCAGATGACCTCCAGCTTACTGCATTCTGCCATTACCTCTCTAGAAATGTATATTTCCCAGCTAGCTAACCTGCCTGCCTGCTATTCTCCAACACTCCCTTCCTTCTCCCATAGCTTTTATAGAGGCTTTCTCCCAGGCAGTTTCAGGTGCATCTTATCTGCTAGATAAAGCACTGATGTTGTTCAATTGGCACATTTTCTTAAAGCAACTCCTTGCACCAATTAATGTGATTTTTGAAGAAGTGATTAAAAAAATAAATAAATCATCAAATCCTGGGAAAACTGAGAGCAACTCAGGATCTGCCCAGATTGCAGGGCACTGCAGAAGTTGGTAGAACAATGGGAAACAGACAGCATCTGCAGATGCCTAACCTCCCTCCTGCCAAGGAGGAACACCTGATGCCATCAGTGGGCTTTGATCCTACACATAAATGGATTTTTTTGCTATTTCAGTTCTGACGGCATTTAATACTTCTCTACTTCAAAAGTGTCCAGCAACAAGTCACAGAGATATAAAAATGCCACATGATTTACATGACCTGTCTTGTACATGCAGCAATACAAGAGGTGGAAGTTATACACTGTTGTTGTCATTCCTGCTGGCATATTATTAACAGCAATCAAGAATCCAATAGGTTCCTCTCTCATATCCCAGCACAATAGAAAACACATAAACTGCAAAAGTAATTGAAAAAATATGCCCATGGATTGCATACTACCAGGATTTAAGCCACTTCTAGGTCTACATTTTTACTCTTACCTTTTTTCCTGCATCCAAAAAAACCCAAAACACTGAAAAACAGTTTCAATGAAAAACCAAAAGCCACTTTTGAAAAATTGGAAGTCAAAATGAGATAGAGTTTCACACCTCACAAATACATGGGGTTTGTGTTGCCAGCATAAGTCTGTAAGGAACCAGCCATGTGCTCTGTGCTTTTTATATCTCTGAGCTCTGTAAGCTCCTCAAAACTGTCACTTACACTGACATGCAAATCATTACTGCTTTGTCTGCCAGGAAATTTGTGTAAACCAATGCTGAGTTCAGGTTCGTTCTATTGACATTTTTGCCAAGGAGTAAATTAAAAGGTTACATTGTTGACATACCAGATGTTATGTAAACTGCTTTTCAAACCAAGGTTTCCATACATCTCTACAAATAAATAAATTAGACACTTACAAATGGCGCGTGAATCAATATATGGTAAATCTTCCATTTATATACACACAGCGATAACTACTGTGTGTAAACCCCATATTTCACACAATGTCAAAACCTCCTTTTTCACCTGGTACTTTGCATTTTCCTGAGAATAGCTGTCATCTATGTAAATGTTTTCCCTCAAGACCAACTGTTCTTCATATTAGGAACATTACACGGAAACCTGGGTGCCTGAATTAGCACATGGTGTTATCAATGGGAGCTAAGCACCTTGGTGGGAGTGAGGCTACCAAGCATCTTTCAGGACGTGAATTTGTGTCTCTACAAGAGTAGCTCTGCATATGCCAACTTTAAGCACATTCAAGTTTTTAACATTCACTGGCTCCAGTTTTGATTTACCCTCAGGATATTTTGACCTTGTCCTGCACCTTTTTCCTCCCTTGACTCATCGCTAATAACAAAAATAAGCAAAATACTGTCTTTCCAGTGAGGCAGTTATTTGGGACTGGTTCTCTTTTCACAGTGACCTTGTAGTTCCATTCTCAACAAAGCACATGTGGCCAGGATGGAAGCACAAGGGTTAACCCGATTTTAAATTGGCATTGCACTCCCTATGTCTCAGGACTAACACAAAGTGTTAGCTTACAAATACTGCATTACTGCAGGCAGAGAGAGCAGTGCTTGCTCCTCGTTCACCCAAGTCTCCCACTGTGACTGTTGTACCTCCAAGAATGCTCTGCAGTGCCAGTGAGTTCTTGTCCCATTCGCCATATATGAGTTTATTCTGGTGTAAATCAGGCAAACCACACTAATTCTCTAAATTTCTCAATGCAGAGAAATGAGACTTCTTGGAATGACACTGACGCCTTCTGCCAGTTGCCTCATCTCCTAATCAAAGGATTGTCATAACAAATCAGCTTTTCTGCAGTAGCTTATATACATTCAACATGCAGATGGAGAATGGTTTCAATACACTCCAGAATGCTGCTCCAAGCTGGAAGAAGCCGTGATCAATTCAGACCCTTCTCAACCAGCTGAGACACAGGACTGTGTCTTTCCCACTTTATAATTCTTCACGGAGTGCTCATGCTGAAATTGTTTCATAACCACATGAATTTGGAGTTTTCATTTCACCCTTGGAAGAAATGTAGAGTCTGGCATGGTGACAAGTATAACAGTGTGTAAAAGCACAATTAACTTATACTCCCACCCCATTTTTTTACATTTCTAAGGAAGCTCTGAGATTTCAGAGTGATTGTTTTCACTTCAGAGCCAGCAGCACACAGTGCCTTCACTTCATCAGCCAGGCACTGGCGTGAGCCCCTGCCTGCAGCCACAGGGGCTGTGCCCTAGCGCTGGACTTCCCAACCAAGAGAGGCAGGAAAAAAAAGGCACAATGCAGTTACATGCAGAACGACCACTATTAAACACCCTAACCTCTTTAGAACTGTGAAAACTCAGTACCTGAGAGCTAGAGGGAGCACGGCTGAATGTCACTGCTCGTTTTGGATCTCTGTCACTCCTGGGTCCGCACCCTCTCAGGTAGCACAAAAGCTGGAAAGTGTGCTGCAATATTTTTTTTTAACTGGGAAATACCAACTTTGAAACTATTCAGAGAAATGTGTTAAGCTGATGCTTTATCTAATTGCTAAAGAAAAAAATCAGAGAAAAAAATTATCTCAAAGCTGACGAAATATTTTAAAGTTTTGGAGAAAAGGTTTTTTTCCTAGTTCAATCAAGTTTTCACTACAAAATGTGAATTTGTTTATACATAGACAAGTAACACCCTAGAGAATAAACTTCAAACACAAATTTTCAATATGATTGTGTTAGAGTATGCCAAAAGATGCTGAAGTTATCACCTTGCCAAGAATTCTGAGATCCTGAATTCTCAATTCATCTTGGTAAAAGAATGATGGCTAAAAAGAAAATGGTTGCAAACATCCCATACAAATATCCCAGCAGTACAAATTGTTATGAACTTCTGTATCTACCAGCTTTCCAAAGGCAGCCAAGGGGAGCAGAGCTGAATGTAAGAATATCACCCCTTCTCTCTGGGTGATCTGTGGTGTGGCTGACGGAGCAGTGGGTGATCTCTGTAGTTTCTGACTGAAGAAGCTGTTTTACTAGTTTAATGTTGGATGAGCAAGGCTGCGGCTATCTGTGCAGCACCTGGATGCTCTCTCAAACCACTGTTATGAACATGGCTCCCTGGTGACCCTGGTTTACTGGTACTGGCATCCAAGTGACTCCACATGGAACACCTCGCTCACATTTGACCTTGCCCTTCATGACATCAGGCCCTCCAATCCTCTGTTGATCTTCCAACATGTCTAAGCAATGGTCCATTTTCCCTTTGTTCACCCTTTTATTGCCCTTTCTGTGGCAGCTACATGCAGAAACCACACCAACAACTGGTGCTAGCACAGGCCAGAGGTGCTTTCAGATGTAATCACCCCAGGCCCTAATAGTCTCAAGCCAAAACAGAACTCCAGAGTTCATCTGTCTTAAATTCTCCTAAAGTTTGTTTTAGATATCCATCAGGCTTGCCACTTCTAAGGCAAAATAGTTTAAAACAAATACCAAGCAAACTGTCACTTCAGAACCACCACCACTCAGATCATAGATGGCATGAGGCACCAGGCAGGTATCAGATTTCCTGCAGCAGTCAATAGCACTACATACGCTTCTCCCTTACCACCAACACCATAAAGACATTCTGCCAGACACAATCATCTGTATCCAGGCTGGCAATTTATAAGCTATCCTAAGCACATGGTTTGAAGAACCTGGATGTTAAAAGAAGAACAGCCAGCTGCAGTAATGGATGAAATTGCATCTAAAAGCAGAACATAACAACACCACACCAAGCCTTTGCTAGCTCTTTTTCACAAGCCCATGCCCAGCTTTGTGCAGGGCTTAAAAACTGTTCAGATAGATAGATAAGTAAGTGAAAGTATTCTGCCACTCCTAACAATTGCAAGTCACAGATTTAAAGCAATGCACGCTCATACTCACAGGAAAGGCAAGGGAGACTGGGTAGGTTTTATATTGTGAGGCTTTGTTCTGTGGATTCTGATTTTTTTTCTTTAATTGATTGTTCCTTTTTAATGGAGTTATAATGAAACACCCTCAAGCTCTGCAGTGGTTTGCATCTATGGTTAGCAGGCCAAATACCAGTATGGTTTATTTCACAAGTAGTGTTAGAGATAAGAGAGGGCAAATCCATGCTCGGTTTTACAAGACCGTGAGAGGCACTCAGGGGCCATACAGCCCCCTGCTTGGCTGCCTGAGGCCTCCCCTGGTCATTAAGTAATGTGGAAAGCTTGTAATAACAGACGGTGACCAATATATTCCCTTTGTACAAACGTTTCACGTTTGTCACCATAACCACTGCAGAGAGACAGTTCTGCTGCCCTAAACTTTTTATTTACTCAGAACTTCACCATTATAAGGCACCATTTGCCAGATCTTGTCACGTTATGATGAGACCTTACAAACTGTGGTAAGAATAAAAAAGATCAGTTACAAGAAAATCTTCAGGATACCAAGGTAAGATAAAACATCTTAAGCAGAAAAAAGGGGCAGGAAAGGTCTCACAGAAGCTCTTCCCTTAAACTGCTTGGAGTCACACTTCCAAAGGAAACATTCTCAATCTGTAAAAGGAAAATAACCCCTACAGTTCTGTGTGCAGTGGCAAAAAAAAAGGCACTGGGCCTTCAGGTGCACTACAGATTTCACAGAATCACAGGACGGTTTCACTGAAACGCTTCTCCAGACAATTGCATGAATTACACACTTTTCTGAAGTACAACATGACAGAGAGCACAAACCCAGACTTCACCTCAATTTCCTGCAGAAGAACCAGAACCCTCCTTGTTCTAAAGGAATTTTAATCGCCAATCTTCCACTCTTCAGGGTCATCCAGTTCTTTCTTACTGGCCTATTTCCAAGCAAAGGTCCATGTATTAACCTTGTCTCCATCACTTTAACTACCTTTCTCCATTTGCAGGGAGGATCAACAGATGACTACAGTCACTGCAAGCAGAAGGGAGGGTGTATTATTTCTTTCTCTGGGAGTGGATGGGTGGACACCTTTTTTGCTTGCATGCAAACATGTGGACTTTACTGCAGAGAGCACCTATGACAGTGTAACCCTACAACTCAGTAATTTACCCACTGCTGCCTGCAACTAAACGCTCCAGTATGTGCCATGCAGAAATACGAGGCACACTGTTCTATACCATGCATAACATACAGACTCCTTTCTCAATTAGGACTGTTATGTCCTTGAAGCCTCCAACCCCAGTGCTGCTCTCAGGGGGCCCAAGTCCTTCTGGTCAAGGCCCAGCCCACAGACAGTGTGAGGCCAGTAGTAGCCCCCCAGAATGCCAGGCCCAGGGCTTCTCGTAGTCGGGTTGCTTGGGAATGCAGTCCAAAGTGGGTGGTAAAATCCATCTAAGGCTAAATACCATCATGAGATCGATAGCTAACAAGTACGGTAAGGGAAAGCTGAAAAGAACTTTGAAGAGAGAAGTCAAGAGTAAATAGCACCAGTAGTGTAGTGGTATCATGCAAGATTCCCATTCTTGCGACCCGGGTTCGATTCCCGGCTGGTGCAGATTGTAGGTGTGTGTGTCTCCATGATCTTCCTTCAATCATCAGGGCCTGCCCAATGGCTAGAGCTGCCCCTGGTTTTGCCCCTCTGCTCTGTGCTGGTGAGACGCCACCTGGAGCACTGCATCCAGATGTGGAGTCCTCAGTACAGGAGGGACATGGAGCTGTTGGAGTGCCTCCAGAGGAGGGCCACAGAAATGATCCAAGGGATGGAACACCTCCCCTGTGAGGACAGGCTGAGGGAGTTGGGGCTGTTCAGCCTGGAGGAGACTCCGGGGAGACCTGATAGCAGCATTTCAATATCTAAAAGGGGGCTACAAGAAAGAAGGGAACAGACTCTTTAGCTGTAGATGTCCCTGTTCACTGCAGGCGAGTTGGACTAGATGACATTTCAAGGTCCCTTCCAACTCAGGGGATTCTATGCACACTTAGAAATTCAAAGAATCCAAGAAGATGAAACATTTTTCCCTACTTGTGCAGGCCATGTGAGGTCCAAATAGTATTACAGCCACTGCCTTGAGTCAAGCCAAGTACTGTTGTTGGTAATGTCCTCTAGAGCCTATGCAGGGAGGGAGAAGAGGTAAGACTGATGGCTAGAGCCGACTGAAGTGATGTAGCAAAGATTTTCCCAAAAATTCACTTCTGATCAACCAAAATACTTCCCAGTTCTGTGCTGCTATCTGCAAAAACTATTGGTTTAAAATAACAATCTCAAACAATAAAAACAGTTCAAAAACATTTAAATGTTTAGTTTTCAATTCTTCTGAAAGAAATGCCTGCATTTTTCATTAATCAATTTAAATGTACTTCAAATTCTGTAGGATTTTTACTTAAAATTTAAAGAAAAATTAAGACCAACAATTAAATGAACAAAAGAGAAGTGAAACTCCTCATTCAGCCCCAGAAAGAAGGCTGACAGCTTTTCAGTTCACACACTTCTTAAAGAAGGATTGTTTTGAACACATTCAAACATTCTTTACAAATATTTTTGCTGCATGTTTTCAGAATTGTCAGAAAATAAAAAATAGTCCATTATTCACATAGCTTTGACAGTAAGTTCCATGATTACAAAGGACACAACTCATGTTGCCTCCAACAGCTGTATTCCATCCAATTCACCTAGCTCAGCTTTGGTTTCCTATTGGCTTGGCAGCCCCGACGGTCCAGAATATGTTGTGGATAACATCAGGCACGAGAACACAGGTAGAATTTAGGCTGCCTGAAAACAGCTTTGAATGCGTGGAATTTTTCCATCTCCTGCTGCTCTTCCAGAAATGGTGCCACTTTACTCTTCTTCTTCCTTCCCTTTTTCTAGGACTGTGTTCAAATGGCACAGTTAGGCTCTGCCAATGGCACTGAAATGCATACATGCATCACAGTGATGCCAAGGAATGAGGAAGGACTGGTATCAGATGAAGGGAAAGAGAAGTGCACCAAGGAAAAAGAAACTTGCAAGTGATGAGTCAACTAAGTTCTCAGAAAGAAAGCAATGAGATGAGATGCTCTGGTGACATGAGGAGATATGATTCATAGCAAATTCACATGAAATACGAAGCTGAGACCCCATGTTCTCTGCCATCTCTGGGGATGGCTGAATGCTCATGAGGGTATCACCAGGAAGAAACTCTGCTAGATGTGTGTGGTACCTCTTTCCTGGAATACACAGCTGTAATTCATCAGGAGACAGAAAAGGAACTAAGTATGACGGTACAAAACTTGTGCTTTCTCATAAACCTTTTACAAGTTGTGTTTTCATATTCAAACTCAGCTGTGGAGCCTGCTGTTGTGACTTACGTTCAATGTCTGATACCATCACTGTTTGGTCCCAAGTTGTGGGCTCCTTTGGAATAACAACTATTATAACACTGAATGCCAAATCATGCTCTGCCCAAGGAGCCTAATACCTAAATGCAGGACAACAGGGAATCAGAAACAAACAAACAAGAACTAAGAGAGATTTATAAGACAACTATGGTGAGCAGAAGTTTCAGAACATCATGTTCCCTGGTATTGCCAGCCCTTTTTGTAGGCATTGTGGCAAAGGAAAAGCTTTGTTCTCTTGCCCTAAAAATAATTTATATTTTGAATGTTTTGTTATACATTTGTTTCGATCATTCACATGATCTCTGAGTTGAGAATAAACATGGGCTATCTTAACATACAAATAAGTCATTGGATAATTATCTTCCAGGTTTGTTTCCCAAGCAATTTTATAATCTATGCACACACATATTGTATGCTTTAACTGACCTGGTATTCATGCTGTGCCTTATCCTCACGAAAACACACCTTCTAGGTAGAAAAGACATTGTTATAAAACAGTTTTACTTCTGGGTATGGACATGATCTTGTAATTGTTTCTGGCTGGCGCGGTTACAGGGATCAGGACTGTGCTGTATATACTGCATTAAGAAGCAAAGATCTTTCTTCTATGAAAATACATTGAATAAAATAAATCAACAAAGAACCATCAGATGATTTCTAAGATCATCCAGCCCAGCTTGAACTCGCTGGAAATAATCCAAATAACATCAGTAGAGGCAAGTCCCAAATATAGGCTGACGGTCTGCAAGATGGATGTGCTAGCATGTTATATTTACACTGCAGAACTGTAATTTTTAAAGTTCTTTGAGGTATTCAGATGCAAGGTCCAGTTAAAGCGCAGATTTTCTCTCTCTCTGTTGCTACAAGACTCGGTGTGACTTGGTCTATGTCCCCACATGCAGGAAGAACAGACAGACTGGCCACAGAGGAAGGGGCAAGCTTAATCCTTTTACCACTGTTCTCTTCCAAGCAGGGAGTGGAATTACAGGGAAGGAAATGAGGCCAGCCTCAGCTAAGCTTGCTGGCAAGAGCATCTTAGGCTGTGTGGGGTAGGAGACGGGAAGGCGAAAAGGCCTCCTGAGGTTAAATGGCCACCAGCAAATTACTGACCTCCCTCAAACTAGAGGAAGCAGTGAAGAGTGAAGTTCCAAAAGGTACTGAATTTCCTGCTCAGGTTAGGCAAAGGATGATACCGTTTACATGCTGCCTACTGCCCTGGGTGATGCCTGCGACTATAACATCTAACTATCTCTCTTGTGCAGAGAGATACAAAGGCACCTGAAATACTAAAATGAAGGTCTTCAGGCAGCTAAAGATCTGAAACCTCCACATGGCACTTCAGCAAGTGTGGGGGCTACTTTTAAATAGCCCAGGGCACTGGTTCCCAAGAGGAGCTTCTCAAGCTCCACCCCTTTGTGGGAGATTTTTGTTTTACCCTCCATAACCCGTAGCTCAGGGCTCAGAGCCACTTGCCGCTAGGTCACTTGTTCAAATCAGGCTCAGAGCTATAGTGACTAAAATGTTTGCAATCTAACAGCAAGAGTCTGGCGGCCAAAATAAGCTTCCTGCTGCATTGAATCAGACTCCATTTGGGCAGACTTTAAAAACCTGCCTAGTTCCCTGTGCTAAGAGACCTACTAGCACAGCAGCCTAAACACAGTGCCAGCAGTGCTGTATCTCCAGTGTTGCCCACAGCAGGCTAGAAAGGATTGTCTGACCACTGCTTTCCTGAGGACCTCCAGGGAAATGAGATGTATCTCATGAGCTTCTCAATCAGCAGAAATTGGAACAAAAACAAATAAAGCAGTTGGTGGTCTCAGCTGTATTTCTTGAGGGCAGTCACCCATGTTGCAAAAGCTTTCCTTGTGACGGGCACTAATTGTTCCCTCTTGCTGGGGCACTTAGCCAAGAAGTCAGAAATGAAATTACAATGGAGAGTAAAGGTCAGGCAAGCAGAAGCACTTCACTTCCTGGACTCAAGTAAGTAGCCTGAGCGTCCACCAGTACCAATGCAAATGATGGTGGCTACGTAGGAATTAGGACCTGAACTCACTAGACCCACATTTAATCATTGCAGTGATTGTCAGATTCTAAAACCTCAGAAAACTGGCCAAAAGGGGTAGTCAACTTGAGCTGTAAAGCAAGCATTAGGGACTTATCAAAGTTATCAATAGGTAGTAGGCCGGAAGAGGTGCAACCCTGTCTGCCTTGAATTCATAGAGAAACATCTAAAGCAATGTGAAAAGGGCAATTCTGCAACTGCACATTTTGAAAGAAACTAGATGATAAAGATAGGCAGTCATTCTCAAACACAAACGTTAGTTCTCTACTCAGAAAGCGAGTCGCTGAGTGCTTCCCACGAGCAATTCATTTGTGGCTATGTAAACCTTACAGGCCCAGTTTCTAATAGCAGCTAACATAAATATTTTCATTACTAGCAAGTTCAGTGCAAATGTGTGTCTTTGTCAGTAAAACTTAGAACATTTTAAATTACATTTCTAATCTTATTTTTATTAATTAGCATATAGCTTCCTTTTTAGAATCAGGATTTTTTTAAAAAACAAACAATTACAGAAGATACAACTTCTCTGTGTTTAGATATACACTCTGATGTTCATGTCTGTTGGAATAGAACTTTGATATTAATCTCATCAGAAATACCCTCAAAATCTTAAATTTAAGGAGCCCCAGTTAAACACAAAACTAGCTCCCACATGGGGAACAGACCAAAGGTTCTCAAGGTACAGGAGAGGCTGTGAGGTGCTACATACTTGATGGGCAGAAAGCAGTCCTTGGTGTGTGATGGACCAACCCTTCCAGGTCATGCTGCAGCTCTTTCCATCAGAGGCATAAGCCTAGGTCATGTTCTTCTCTGTTTCTTGAAGGAGTTATGGAGGTGGCGAATCTTCAGGTATGCAGACTTACAAATGGAATATGCCACAGAGAATGTCAGAGTGCATATTTTGGGGGTTACAAAGAAACAGAAAATCAAATCAAATATCAATAGTCCAATTATACAAAACAAAACTGGCAATACAGGGTTTTATTGAAATCAAATTACTGTTTCAAAGAAAGTATCTGATTTTAGTGGGAATTATTTTTGTATGTGATATTTCAATGCTCAGGAATGCCAAAAGTTTAAAAAGTCATCATCTGAAACACCACTGCTTGTTTTGAATGGAAAACGCTGGCATTTTTTCTCTTGAACATCATTGATTCTTGGGAACGTTTCATTCTACAAAAGCTTTCAGTACATTACTGAGTTCTAGCTACTGCTCTTAAAAGGGGAGCAAAGGGGAAGGGCAAAATTCTTAGCAGAGCAAACAGGGTTTAGGATGACAGGGGCTCCTCAACATGGAGTGGGAAGGTGAGTTTGTGTAGGACCCGCTCTGATCTGAAAGCAATGTCCAGCCCGTCTCTCTCTTAACTCTGGCTTAGAGCGAGTGTCAGATCCCAATGTAAACTTTCCCATCTGTGTTATTCTATTAACTGAAAGGGAAAGGGATTAGCATGTGTACTTGTCACATCTTTTGACCTGCTGCATACTGAGACAGAAGGTAATGTTAAAGCAAACAGCATTCTTCTACCTCTGCCAGGATAAGCAGGGCATGGGGGCGGCATTTTGTTAAAAGAAAAGAAAGCCAGACCACGTAAAACAAAGTATGTGTCCTGTTCAAAAATAAATCTTGGAAGCTGCAGACTTCCAAAGGGTATACCTTAAACAGGGCAGGAGAGAGAAAAAGAGAGAAAACATCTGAGAGGAAAGTTGCCTTCACTGCCAAGTGCCAGATGGAGAAGGGCCTTCCCACGGAAATAGCTGCAGAAACCACTGCCAGGCGAGGAGGTCCCACTCGTCCTGCTGGTAGGAGTGCAGTGGATGAGAATATAATACTCTGCTTACAGCACGTGCTCCAGAAAAGGGGACTAGAATGTGGCACAGTGCTCTGCAGTGCAACAGAGAGCAGCTCGTATCCCTGAAAGCAGTGTAAATTCTGGAAGGTTGATGTGGCTTGGGGCTTCATTCTTTCTTTTCTTACAGATTCCATTTTCTTTCTCAATGTAAATAGAGCACATGTGCACACACAGACATGCATAATGGCAACAATAAACTGTTTTTCCTCTCCCTTCCCCTGCATTTTATTTCCACAAGGCCTTTCCTGTGATTGGGACAAGATGAAGTGTTGGGTGCTGACACTGATAGAGAACACGTTTGGGTATAGAGGGTTTAATGAAGCAAGGCACCAAAAATCTTTTCCAAGCATTTCAGTTAACTTGGCACTAAATTATTCATAGAAAAAGAAATTGAGGGCTTTCCACTCCTGTTTGTCCTAGATGTTTCTGGTTCCTTTAAATCCATAGGAGTGCATAGAGTTGGTCGAAGAAGAAAACAAATGCAGCACCTTCAGGATGATCCAGGCAGTCCAGCAATGGGAAAAAAAGGCAATTAACTGCACTGCTATCACAGAGAGCCAAATGAATGGGACAGGATGTGCTGGGTACAATGTGTTCAGGAAACAGGTTCTTCCAAGAAGGCTGCAGGTACGCCCTTGATGTTCCCAATATTTGAATGAGAGCCATACTGCAACTATGGCCAAGGGCTGAGGATCCAGTGACAATAAAGGGGATAGTAAATAGAAAATACTGACCACAACTAAAATGTAGTTCCAGTTTTGGACAATTTGCCCTCCTCAGAGGGCAAGAAGGATATCAACAAATCAGAGCAAGTCTGGAAGTAAAGTATCAAGACAGAGGAACATATGAGGCAGGTAAATTTGTTCAGCCTGGAGGAGAGAAGGTTACAGGAGGGGATGTAATTTATGCCTTCTACTAAGCAATGGAAAACCACAGAGGAGACTGGCTCCAACTTTTCTCAGATATGCATAGTGACAATGATGAGAGGCAACAATCACTAGTTGCAGCAACACTAATTCCAGTTCCATTAAAAAAAAAAAAAAAATCACAAAGTGGACATCTAAGCTTTCTAGCAGGTTGCAGAAAAAGATGGTGAAATACCTAACCCTGGAGATATTTAAAACTTGACAGAACATGGCCCTGAGCAACATAAGCTGCCTTTGAAGTTGGCTCTCTTTTAAGCAGGGACCCAAACAAGGTGATCTGCAAAGGCCAGTTCCAATCTTAACTAGTCCATGACTCTGAGAATACCAATTATATTTTTGCAGTGATGTAGACATTTTTATTCAGAAATCCCCATCTCCTGTCTCAACCATAATGTCATCCTCTAGATTGAAACTCTTACTCCCACGAAACAGAAGACAGAATAAAGCATAGCTGAAAATATGACATGTGCCACCTGCCATTTGTGATCTCATTGCAGGCCTTTCCATTCTCCATGAACTTCGTCATTCTCCCGATATTTTATCTCTATAGGACAAACACACCAAGAAGGCAACGTTGTGCTAGAAAACGTGCAGCTACACAAACACACAGCACCATTTATGGGTGCCCACCACCAGTTCTGCATGCCCCATGCTCTGTCATCTCAGGAAGTGAATAAATCTCACTTCCTTCCTCGACTGTCCCTATGCCAGAGGCATGGATGCACGCGGTGAAAAAGAAGGTGTAACAATATTCACAAAAGAAATTCACTTAAAACGTGATGCATCTGTTCTTGCTGGCAGAGCCGTAATGGTAGAGGGTCTGTAGAGAGGATAATTAAGGATGACACAACATCCCCACAGCAACAATTAGTGGTATCAGAATGAATCTAGCAGCGTGTGCCAAAGAGGAATATCATGATTTCCCCTTGAACTCAGTCTAAAAAAGATGGGAAATATTTCCCCATGCTTTTCAAAGTGTTAGGCAAACTTGGATTAAAGTTGCAGGGAAACACAAGGGAGATGGAACACAGAGTGCAGTGGGCCATACGGAGCTTCTCCTGTTCTAGGTGGCACTGGATTAGGTCAGAGGAACCAACGATGAGATTTCTCAGCATCTAAGGGTGTTCCCAGAGCAGGTATTAACCCCTCTCAGAACAGACTATTGAACTGAAGCTTACAGCAGACTATAATAATAAATGCAACCATTTAAATGCAGTGATTGGGAATGTTTACAGGGCATAATTCTTGGTTAAACAAAGAGTGTATTTTTCTGGGAGGCTACATGTCAAAAAAAAAAGAGGTATGAGCCCTCACACTTTACCAGATTTACCATTTTCCATTTACATGACTGGAAGTGCCCAGCACGACAGTTCATGGTGAAGGTGTTGCCAGTTCCTTCATATAGCCCCCTTCCCTCCACATTTTCTTCTCTCAGACTCATTACCGACTTTGCACTACAACCACCCAACAATGGACCAAGTCGCTGTGCAACCTGCAAACGAAACCTGGACACCAGCTCCCATGTGCCTTCCAAGGCATCTGTCACCCCAGGAGAGCTGTGTGCAGGGATGCCAGGATCCCAAGTCTGATAGCCACACAAACTTTTTTATCAAGTAATTAATATATACACTATTACGCACACCTAAATAAAAGCATAAGTACCCATGCATACAAAAACAGAGACATACACATGCACATATACAACGCATGAAACCAGATACAGAGGAGAGAAAAAAACAATACGTCAAGGCACTGCTCTACATCACAACTTTGCAGTCCCCTGAACTGGACAGGCAATATCTGCTTTCTCCAGGATTATACAGATTGTGTACCAAGTCAGTGGCTTTAAAAAGACTACTGGTGTGCTCAACAGCGCTCACTAGTACTCCTTGGCAGCCTTCCACTCTAGCTCCGCACTGGCCAAATAATCTGCCTAATGCATTTTAAGCCTTAATTAGGTTTTTCTTACTTTTATTTTTTGTGCTTGAAGAGAATATTAGTTCAAGGACCAAGTATTTATAGCCCACTCAGTGGTGTTCTGACACCAAAATGCCAGTATTTCCACTGCCTGGCACTGCCAAGGCCTAAGCACTCACACATCCACGGGTGCGCAGACACCATATCCTTAATGCTCTGAAATGCCAAAAGAGAGAAACTTGATGATTTACCCTTATTTTAGCAGTAGCAAAGTGAAAGGAAAACATGGTGTGGAACATTTTAATACCTTAAACATTTCTATTTACTGAAGTAATGTTGCAGTTTTTCCAATTAAGGTATTTTTAATGCCTTTTTTTTTTTTTCCTGTTTGTCCTCTATTTAATTTAACCACAATGTATATCTTCAAGTTCTATATTTGCCTGATTTCCACCTTTTCTCACTAACAATTCCAATCTTTTGCTTTTATTTCTTGGCTGATGGGGCCTGAAACCTATGTAGGATGGTGAGATTTCTGATAAGAATATCTGCAATTTTTCCTGTTTTAGAACAGCTGAACAATGGGAGCACTCAGGCATTGCTCGAACATATTCCAGAGTTATAGACCACTTTTTTACACAGAGAAGTTTGGATTGAGTCTGTAATATACTAAGGAATAGCAAATGACACTTGTAAAAAATGTAGGTGGGAAAAGTTCTGTAGCTGTGACAGCAAACAGCAAATCACCGTTGGCTTGTTTCAGACTGATTTTTTGAAGGGCAGTACACCCTCTGATCAGCTAAGGGACAGAAGCACAGGCCTTGTCTGCACTTGATTTTCCCTATTTTTTTCCTCCCTTGCCAGCCACTGGAGTACCTCCAAGCTCCATGCAGACCCTGTCGGATGGCTCATCCCCAGCTCTGCTGCCAGCGGTGCCACTCACAGAGCTCATGAGCTGTGGTTCACGTGGTGCAGCTTATTTGAAGTGAAGAGAAAGTGTGCCAGGATTAAATAATTTCCAGTTTGTCTGGCTACCTTGCTAAGCTGCGTAGATGTTGGTGTGAGCAAGTGTACCAAGCTCTAGTCCTCGCAGAATGAAAACAAGGTTCACTCAACTTAGGTTTGAGTTCTGGACCATGGTTTGTCGAGATGTGAGTGTGAACTGATCTTTGTCATTTTGCTTATCCCTTCATGCTAATAAAGTCCCACTGCACTAACACAAAGTCCTCAGAGAAGTCTGTAAAATGAAAAGAAAAAAAAAAATCAAGCTAAATCAGCTCTCAAATTCCCATGTAAACTGGGGTTTAAGAGTGGAAAATTTCTTTTACCTATTCTTTGGGTGGTACAAAAATCTAAAATTCCTATAGCCCTGCTTCCCTGGGCCAAGTGAAACAAGGATATTGTCCTTTTAATGTCTTAAAGGCTCTGTTTTCTTGTAATGCCAAATGCAATATTTTTTTGAAAACACTACACCAGAAGTTTCCCAGCTGAGAAAACAGGCTGGTGAAAAATGGTTTCAGAAAACGAAATAAACCATGCAAAAGCTGTTCAGGGTGTGTGTATGAAATGAACATCTGGATCTGGCTTGTTAAACTGCCTCCTTTTTTCTCTCTCCCCCCTCCTTTTTCTTTTTCTCACAGCTGTTCGAAAGAGTCCTAAGGGCAAAGAGACAGGTCAATGGACTGGCTTACACCTTTTTTTCCTTTTTCTTTTTTTCAAACCTCTTTGCACCTACGCAAGGAATCCAGGCCACATGTGTGTTTAATAAGTAGGCACAAATACAAGAGAGAAAAAAAAAATATCTCAATTCCTGTTGGTTCTTAGGAGAGACACTGAAGGAAAAATAAACTCTGGATTTCAAATTTTCTCTCTCTCAAAAAAAAGAAACCTTATGGTTCCAATAAAATATTTCTTCAAAAACCCAATGGATTAAAAAAAAAAAAAAAAAAACATGGTCTTTGCAGAGAGTGCCTTTTTCTCTGCTCCTACAGAGAGGAATAATAATGGGTTAATCCACAACCTGCTGGAGCAAGAGGAAATTATAAAATGCCAAGGGCCTGGGTTCATTGAACCGCATCTTCCGATACCACTAAATACATACATAAATTTGTATTGAATGCGTTCATACCTAATTTCAGGCAGCTACTTCCCCAATCTGAGTAGTCCAGAAGTGAAACAGAGAACAAAGGAACTGAGAAATTATCTGGAGAAGATAATTTCTGAGAAAGAGATGATTCGTCCTTTCCTAGTGACCCCACGCCCCATGGCATTGCTAAAGCCATGGCCAGCAGCACAGCATCCTTCAGCCATGGCAGGCTTCAGCATCCTGCCCCAGCAGGACTATGGGAATCGCTCTCACGTGGTTCATCTAGCCAAGGTGTGAGGGCTGCCTTAGGCCTGACACAAACCTTAGATCACACAAATGAACACACTATGTGTTTCAGCTAGCAATCAGGGCTGCTAAGGTCTCCCTAGACCTGACAATCAGCTCCATTGCACTGCACTTTCCTGCACACACATGGAGACTACCAAGGAACAAGGCCACCAGACCTGAGGAGTCTGGTATTTGCTATAAGCAAACAAAACAAAAATCTCTGTATTTTAAACTCTACTTTCTGCTCAGCTAATAGCAATTTATCTGCTCCGTGCACACACCTACACTTGATGCATGGACTTCAAGCTCAGACAGAAGTATTACGCGCCTGCTGGTCCTCGCAGGAGAAAACTTGAACCACGACTGCTGGCTACATCTTGTTTTACCCTTGCTCCCCTGAGTTCTGTTTGGGGTTGGCCACAATATTGCAGTCCAATAGGTCAAAAACTGAACCCCAAATACTTGAGTTTATATGGGGAATCTTACTTTGGCTAGAAAATTGATGCTGAAAGTCAAAGTATCCTTTGCAAAATACAAGCCCTAGTGCCAGGAAGGAAGCTGTATTGCTTAACATTAAAACAACCCAGGCAATACAGTGATAATTTCTGGAGAAAGCTTTTGTACCATAGCCTCCATCGAAAAACCAGGATTTGCCAATAGGTGCTGCACGTGTGACCTGGATTAAACACACAGCAACAGCGCTGATCTCTGGGAATGTCTTCCCAGAGAGGAGAAGACTGCTGTTTGATGACCCTGGATTTGAACTACATAAGCTCTACTAAAAATAAACAATAACAACACATGCAAACAAACAAACAATCACACACTTCTTTGTCTGTCCATCCCAGATCTGCATGGGATCCATGGCAAGGAGATCAATCTACATCTCAAAGAGGAACTTGCATTAAGTTAGTCTTGTGATGACTACAGGGAACCACATTTGGTCTTCAAAGAACTAATAGGCTCCTATTTCCCAAGCTCATCTCTGCCTTGATAGGGCTGAAAGACAGTATTACCCCCAAATCCATCTGAAGGCAAAGCGAATTACCTTTCACTTCTCTCCTCCATTTTCTTTTTCTTTTAAAAGACCATGAGAGGAACATGGCAGTGAATATTATTTATGGAGCACCTAATAAAAATGCTATGGGGAAATAATTACTGGAAACATCTGACTGTGTGACTGTAAATGCCTAGGCCCCAGCGCGCTGATTTAATGGACCGCTGCTTTACTCTGTTACGCCTCGCGCTACCGACTGCAAGCCCCCTGCCCTCCTATTAAACTGCCCGCGTCGCCGCTGGGCCGGGGCTCGGTTCTGCGAGGTTTATGGCAGCGTTCCAGGGAGCGATGCTGTCGGCAGGGTGACTCCGTGCTCGCAGCGAGACCTCAGGCTGGCCCCAAAGGGAAGAGGGACTTGGCGGGGGGACGGGGCTTCACAAAGGGATTGCAGTGGAAACCTGAATGTTTTGTGGTTCTGGGACAGAGCAACCTTTAATAATCCAGACACCAGGTGCTTTTAGGTATTTCTGACTGATGTTGGTTGGATATGAATTCTTCCCTTTTTTTTTTTTTCCCTATCCATTTATCATCCTCAAGCCACCAAGCTGGTTTTTTTTTTTTTAATTGCCTTTTTTTTGTTGTTGTTGCTTAAATAACCTTCTATGACCTTTTGAACCCACTGGCACAAACCCATGCAGCCTTCCTGCACAAAGGGCACTTCTTACCCAGAAGAATCACTGATGCTCATCACCTTTTCGTGAATAGATGGAAAAATTTAAAAATTCACAAACACTTTTAAGTGATATGGAAAACACAAGGAGCTGCTTTCATTTGCAAAAACCATCCTGAAGAAAGACCAGAGGGCTATCACTTAACTACTGCTGCTGACTTGCTAAATGAAGAGGAGAAAGCAAAAGGCAGCTCACTGCTACACTGACAAAATCATACCCACTCTTTCTGAGCCCAGCAGTTAGCACGTTTTTTCTTCTTTTTTTTTTTTTTTATTGCCGGTTTTAATGTAATATTTAAGTTGGAACTACAACAGACCGTGGAACGTTAAATCACTACCAAATGCAAATTTACCTACATATCTGAACTAAATTTTCTCCTACATTTACAAAGCAAAATTCTACCATTTGAACTGTGAGCTCCCATTGCATTTAACAGGAGGCAGAGAACTGCAGACATTATTTGGAATATACATGCACTTATCTTGTTGTTACAGGTCTCCCTTGCAGAACTAAAAGAGAGCTTTAGTACCAGACAGTATCTCTCTGGGGTCATACCCAATGAATAGTGTTTTTTGAAAGGATTATTTCAAAGGAACTCTGAGAAAGAATCTAATGACTTGCAAGCTACAGAATTGCAGCACGGGAGGAAGCAGATAATGGAATATGACAGCAATGCATTTTTCATAAACCCAGTGATTTCTATCATAACGAGAAACCCATCTATAATTCGGAGAACTCCCCCCCAGAAGGAAACCTACGCTGTTGTAGAAAGTGCACTGAAGTACGAAATGAAACAATAATGATGATGATGTTACTGATGAGTCCCACAGCTCTGCCTTCCCTCCCTTCTCACCAAGGTTTCAGGCGTGATTCAAGAAGAACAGCTCCAATCCCTCTCTGCCCCAGCATCACTAACCAGGGAAGCTCACAGGCATACATCAGAGACCCCATGATAAATGCAAAACCCCAGAGAAGAGGCTGTTCTTTATCTGCAGAAAGTTAAGGCCTGCATCTGCTCTCAATTAGCAGGCAATTAGGGGAGTTGAAAACAAACCTGTTTACATTGGCTACGAAGTCTAAAATAATTTGTGAGATGTCAGGACAGGATATTAAGATGTTAATGATCTTGTTTCTTTACTTTCTTGCATGTGGTGTAGTATCGCATCTTCATCTCGCAGCTCTGTGTACGGTGACAGGTTGATTGACTTCTGGGAGGAAAGGGAACCACTGGAGGCAGGTTGGGGTGGGAGATGAAAAATAAAAGAGGAAAAAAAAGGTGGCTGTTCAGTTTTAATTGTGAAGTAATGATAATGTGAGGTCATGCACTACAACATTCAGAGATTTCAACCACAAGTCCCATGGTGAAGGGCTGGTCTGCATCCTCCTGCAAAGTAAGAAATAGTGACTAGATGATTCCCAAACCAACTGTCTGCAGCTCCTTGCTGGACTTGCTTTGGCAAGTCTGGTTTTGACCCCAGTTCTCTCTCCACAAAACCAGTAACCAGAGTACAAGAGGCTGCTTGCTCCCCAGCATGCACCCTATGTGAAACCTCTCAGGAAGATGACGATCTCTGAACCTTAGATTGAGACCTGGGAGATGATCCTGCCTATTTCTGTGCAGCTTCCCTCCAAGTTCCTACCTGCAGCCCTAGCCCCCTGGGTAACTGCTGCTCAGTCACACAAAATAACTCTGCAGAAAGTCTTTCTTAAGCAGAAATTGAGAAGTGGCATTGATACCCTTTACTTCTGGCCTCCTTTAGCACGATACAGCAGAATAGTGGAACAAAACACCTGCCTGCAACATGCTTTTTGCACCTTATTTAATACTGCGGATTAGCTGTTCTAGTGACTGTCTGGGTTAATTCTGTCAGAGTGGGGCAGCTATCACAGTGCCCTCAGATGACAGAGTTTACCTTTGACCCTCATAACTAACCAAAAAATAATTCTAGAGAAATTACATTTTTACCATTCCAACTAATTAACAGAATTTGCATAATTATTGATCTCACACAAATGTAGGCCTAAATCCACCCCCGACCTCCACATTTCAAAAGTCTGGTGAATGAAAAGTGCACCACAGATGTCACTGTGCCCTCTTGTGTTCTCCTCTGGGCCATCTCCTCTCATCCTGTTTTCTTTTTCTTCCACCATACCCTATGGATCCAGCTCTAATAAAAGCCAGGTGTTCAATGCCCCAGGCTACAAAACAGCTTTAATTATAATATTAATAGCATTCTGCTAAATCATGAAAAAAAAAAAAAAAGGGCAACAAATAGGTCAGTATTTGTGGTTACATTTTTCAATGTCCTGGTGTTTGTTTTCATTCCAATTTTATGTTTCTCACTGGCATCCATAATGCCTACGAGACTTTCCAGAGGCCAAAATACAGGCGATTTGATCTTTGCACGGTGCTTCTAACTTTCCACAAAAAGAAACACCAGGAGGAGATCAGATCTATCTTATACCAGACCCAGAGGTATACCCTTCAGTCTTGACCTCCCTTTGATGAAAAGCAGAGGAGCTCAGTATTATTAGTATTTATTGTTATTATCTTAATTGCTACTAGTATTAAGCAGCCCATGAAATAGATTAATATAAATAACACAAACATAGACATTCAAAACACAAAAGCAAGCACCAAGAAAAGACACCTCCTATTTACCACATACTAAACTAAATTCATTTAATATTTTCCATTAATAACTCTTGCAGATGCATGCTGTATGAGTCAGTCAACAGTAAAGGTTGGGATGAATGTGTACAATACAGGAATGCTCGCTGATCTCCTTTCTGGATACTTAGTATTTTAAAGATTATAAAAAAGAGAGAGAGAAATGTTACATTGGCCCCATAATTTAATTTCTGCCTGTAACTTTCAGATCAAGTCTGATCAGTTCATAAGTAACAAATGAAAACAAAAGCAGAAAATGACAGCAAGCCCTGGATGTGCACCGAGCCCAGTGGTTTGGTTGCTAACAGTCAGTGCAGCGAGCTCAGCCCATTCAGTCCCAGCTCTATAGACTCCTCACAGCTGAGAGTAGTAAAACATGTTTTTGTCAGTAAATTAAACTACTGTGACTCAGACATTGACACACAGGGTGCAGTCGCCGTGTGTACAGTAACATGGTGCCATATTTAGAGCTTCTAACCATAACCACACTTGCAAAAAACTGCATTAGATCAGCAGCCAGTTTCCCGGACTCCCACTCCTTGTTTCTGCCTTCAGGAATTCAGATTATTTGTCTTGTACCAAATAAAGTTGCTTAGGAGATAAAACAGCAAGAAGGAAAAACAGAGGGGCCCAACAATTAGTTTTAATCTGTTCTGGCTTGAATAGATGATGCTTATAGTGGAAAATATCAGACAGGGAAAACAAATAGCAAATTTAAACCTAACATGGAAAAAAAATGTTTCTTCACTTTTTATTTTTTAGACTTTTAAAGTCATCATTAGTAGCAGATACTAAATTCACAGAATTGTTGGCCAATCTTCATTAATTGCATTTGTCCTCATCATGAGTGCCTGTGAGTATCAGTAGTACAGACAAAGCAGCAAGATCTACAGAGTGCTGGAGCTCAGCATCGTGTGACCACTGTTGCTCACTGCAGTTAGCCAGCTTCAGCTCTGGCTTTCTCCATTAAGAACAGGTTTGGCGTATTGTAAAGGCTCTTTAAAAAAAATATATATATATATACATACATTAAAAGAAAAAGATGAGTATTACTAGTAGGATGAAGAAAGTTGAGAGACACACACAATTGTAGAGGATGTTTAGGGATTAGAGGGGATCAGAAGCTCATGCTTTCATTGCAAGAGAGCCTGTTCAGCAGTGAAAGCAGCCAAGATCAAAGATACCTGTCCTGGGAAAGAGGAGGCAGATAAACATCGTGAGTTAGAGAAGATGACAAACACAGGAAAAGGGGATCCGGAACATATCAGATAACTCTGACCCAGGTTCCAAAACATCTACTGCTTGGTAAGGAAAAGGAGTCAGCCCCGTACAGGTGTATTTATTATTTTGTCTACACTTGTTTCTTTCCCATGGTATTAAGAGGGAATCATTCTAGCACCATAGGCAACACCTGCACGCACGCTGCTTCCAAAACAACTGTCCAAGGAATTACCTGGTGAGCAGGGAGTGCCCGTGGGGCTTGGAATCATGGAAAGCCTGTGGACTCCAAGTGCCAGAGGTCACTGCTGTGGCTTTAGGACAGCTGCACGACAGAGCTCGAATACACCACCTGGCACCCAAGGAGGAAGCATTCCGGATTCGAGACTCTTAGTAAAAGCACAGAAAGAAAACAAAGGGAAAAAAAAAAAAAAAAAAAAAGGAAAAAAAAAAAAAAAAAAGGTGAGAAAAGAGAATCAACTCTTGCCCTGTTCAGATCAGTGTAAATGATGAGCTCTGAAGAGCCCTCTTGCAACAGCACTAACATGTGCTACTGACCTGGTTCCTTTTGATGCATTATCAGTGCGAGGAAACAGTGGAGCTCAGTTAGACAGGGCACAGCCGAAAATGAAAAAGAAATCAGAGCTGAGAAAATGAAGACCAGTAGCAACACTGCTGTTTTGCAGTGGACATGAGGAAGTCCTTTAGGTCAGCTTTCTCCCCTTAGCAATGCTTCTCCATCGCAAAAGGCTCAGCATCACTCCCATTCACTGCCCCTCGGGAGGCTGGCAGCAGCGGAAGGAGGGGGCTGGCCGGCTCTGCCATCACTGTTTGTTTTCTGGGAAGTCAGACTTGGTCAAGCGGAATGAATCCTGTGTTCATTTTAAGAAAGTTTATATTTGACTCTGGTAGGACTTGGGAGGAGGTGAATGATAGGAAGGGGAGGGAAGGATCAGAGAAGTTGTGGGGCTGCCCCAGCACCACAGGCAGCCCTCCGCATTGCCAGAGCAGCAAGATGAAGCAAAGCACCAAAATCAAACACCCTGATTTATTTTTTTTCTTCAAAGCTCAGAGATGACTCTAAATCTATATCCACCTCTTACCCCACAGCTTAACTTGTGACCCATGAAAAAATGTAAACTAAGTCTCCAACTTTTAAAACTCGACTTCTAAACTGCAGAAGAACCCTTCCTAACTTTGCAGCGCAGCCTGACTCATCCTGCAGCAACGATCTTTATTTGTTATCCACATCTTGAGGGTCCCTGAAAGTCTCTCCAGCCACTGCTGCCCTGCAAGAGAAGGCAAGGGGCTGCTCCATTTCATGCAGGTACTGGAGCTGTTCTGCTGGCACAAGGCACAGTACTACAAGGGGAGAAAAGAGCTGACCCAGCCCCGAGCCTCCCACCAGCTTTGCACGGTTACACAAAACGCTTCTGAACTTTATGGGCCACATCCTAGCAGCAGGATAGGGGAAATGGTTGCAGAGCAGGCACGACGTTATTCCCTCTCCAGTAACTGTGCACGGGGAGTGTAAGCAATACAGCCTTGGCTGCATGCAGAGGAAGCAGTAAATGGAGATGCTCCGTGCAGACTTTGCATTCCCCCATGCAGCGTAAGCCAAAACCAGTCCCTGCAATTCAGTGCAATAACACAGAAAGCTTGCTGGCTACCTCTCCCATCTGTCTCCTGTGGGTATAGAATCCTGGCCTCTGAGGAAACCAAGAATGCCATCCTTCTAGATTTATAATCATAGAGATTTAGAAAATACTGTGTTGTTGGGAGGTGCCTTGAAGTGAAAGCGGAAAATAAATAAATAAACTCCGTGGGTGTTGCCACTGGAAAAAAAAAAAAAAAAAAAAATCTGATCTCAATCAGCCAACCACATTTTCTACTCTGCATCCATGGCCAGGCTTACTAAATAAACCACCACTATCACCCCTTCATTCTTTTCAATACTTCTTAGGGGCATCCATCTTCCTTAACACAGCATCCCTGATTTCAAAAGCCAGACGCAAATTAATTCCGGGAATCCTACGGTGGGGAGACATTAAAGCCCATTTAGAGGTTTCTGTGGAAGCCTCTCTCCATGCCTATTTGAGCCAGCTCAGACTTGGAGCGGAGCAGGCTGGAGCCAGCCTGAAGGAGCAGGGGGTTATAGGTCTGCAGCAGACTGCAGGGACACGCTGTGCTGGGCTTGTGCAATAACCCGGGGTTTTGTTTTCTGTGGTAGGGTGTCGATTGGGCATGCGTGGGAGAAGGGGACAGGGCCTAGCTCTGTTTTAGGGAACTAAATTAAATATTTCCTTTCTTTTCATTTTTAACTCCTTCACCTTTATTTAAGGCATTAAATCTCACAGGTTTCTTTTCCAGAGACCAGCTGCCTTCAAGATTTCCACGTAGCTCCCCTAGCCTAGGAAAAATAAAGGGTGGGAAAAAAGGAGGGGGAGTACAGCCACAATATTCAGAAGGGCCTGAAGGAAGAAGGAGGCTTGCTGCAGGTTTAAGGGGTTAAGCTCCGGGTGAGATGTTAAGCAGCATCTCTCCCTCCGACATGTCAACACTTACCTTGCTAAGTGCCTCACTGCTGCTTGCTGCTGGCTGCTTTAAGGCATGGGAAGAGCTGGGAGGATGAGGATGGGACCTGCCTCCTGGCTGCCCGGGGTCACTGTGTCCTGGCTGCACACTTAGCTGCTGGCACCGGTATGGAGCATTGCTGCACACGGTGTATTCTCTAGCTCATAAAAGTTGCACATTTTGTCAATAACCCTTCATATTTTTATATTAAATTTGTGGGGACTTTTTTTTTTTTCCGGGTATTGTCGAACCTAGCCTCAGACAATCTGGCGGTAAAATAAACATTTCCTGAAGATACATTTCCTTCCTTTGTGCTTCATAAGAGGAAAAACACCTTGTCCTCAGCGGATATGCTGAGAGGTTTGGGTTCGTTCAGAGAATTGGCTACCACTTGGAGCTAAGATTTCACCTTTGCTTGTGGCCTACCTGCCCTATGTGGGAGCACTGAACGCTGTGCCCAGCATCTGCCTCCAAGTCCTGGATCCACCCACACCTGTAGCTGGAGTCAGTGACTATCCCCCACATTCAGCAACAGACAGATCAAAAGCTCAGCCCAGCTTGCTCCCCAGCCTCTGGGAGGTGTTTGATCTAGTCACTAATACCATGATTATATTGGTTTCTTGCCCTTTGAGAAGCACAGGCTGAAGCTCAGGGGAAATAGCTGGTGATAAGAGATGCAAGTTGCTATACTGCATCCAACATCTTTCTCTCACTGATAGCTGGGACTTTGAGAAATGTGGCAAAACTCCCCAGGATTTCAGGCATTGGGAGGAATGAGGAAGAGAGCCTATTCTAGTTGCCTGGGGCAGCCAGCCCAGAAGCAGAAACACCAAAGGAAAAATGGAAAAGGACCAGTCATGTTCTGGGGAATTGGTCCTTACCAGCACTTCCACAGCCCATCGGTTATATGGAATTTCTGCACTACAGGAGTTTGCAAAATGAGATTGCAAAGCCAGTGAAACCGGTTGATGTTTTAGTACAGACACTATCAGAACAAGCATTTTTCACAAGCAGAGGTGGATTAAGCAGTATTACTCAGAACAATAAATTCAGTAGTTTTTAAAGTTCTGTTCAAGTTTTTCAATTTACTGATCAAAGAGCAAGACTTGTTGCTTGCCTTTGGCAAATCCACTTCAGCAGGCTATTCCTAACTACTCCATGCCAACAAAGAGAGGTATCTCCTTCCTTACATGCTGGGGCAAATAGTTTCTGGCCATAACAGACATGAGATACTATTAGAAAACTGCCTTACAGACGTCTATAAATGCTTGAGAGGACAGGATCAAAGCAGCATTTCAGTGAACAGAAACTAACTGCAAAGGACTAGAAACTAAATTCCTTGAAAGACCTATAAGGAAAAAATACAACAGACACATTAATTATTTAACAAAACTCAAATGTCCATTAATGGCTACTTAGACAGCATTTTGGCAGGATATCCTATCTACTGTATCGCTATTGTATCCCTAGAACTGCACATTTTGCTTCGGTTCTCCCCTGAGCCATTTCTCCTGCTCCTGGCAGTGAGGAGGAGACTGCAGCTCCCTGGTCCTATTAGAATCATTAGAACCGTGCCAGCTCCTAAATCAGCACCCAAAGAGCCCTTCATGCACCACTGAAAAATGAAGTTGTCAACTCTAGGGAGAAAGAAGCTCTGACAGATTTCCAGATTTTTTTATCCCCCCCCCCTCCTCCCAGTTGTAAATCGGTGAAGCCTCATTTTACTAAAGGGACTAGATTCACATCTGCATTAGCCGGCAGAGCTTTCTAAATGTGGCTGAGATCAGAATCTGGCCGATGAAAATAGGCAGCTGGGAGAAGTCCTATTTAGTGCTCTTGGGTGCCGCCTGCAGGTTTTGGAACTGCAGTTTACTAATAACTGTTCTGAAACAACATTGAACACGGTAATTTCTGGAATAAAAATGGACAAATGCCACAAATTCCTAGAGAAATCAAACAGTGAAAATGTGATCTTTTTTGATTCAGTTTTGAGGGAACAGAAAACGTTCCTTTTTTTTTTTTTTTTTTTTTTAATCAAAATTAAATGGAGTGATGATTTAAATCGAAAAGGTGAAATTTAATAAACAAGCCAGAGGGCCATAAACTCAGGCTGATCAACCTGGAAGGAAACAGACCCAGGAATTTTCCCAGGCATTGCTCTCTCTTAACACAACATTGTGCCTTGATGAGGCCTCACGGACCTTCAGCCACACAAACGCCTTTGAGGGTCCTCATTCCAGCCCCCAAGTTGGACCACATATGGAGATTTACAAGCTGCTGCTATTTTCACGCAAATACACCTCTTTCTTCATTTTTTTTCCCCACTCATTTTGGGGAGGCTTGATCATGCTTTGTATTTTCTACAGGCTCTGGGCTCTGCATTCACAGACAGCTTCAACAAAATCGTGCTAGCAGAGCAACCTGGAAGCATGGGTAAGCCCCGGCTGGAGCTGCCTGTCCATGGCGAACACCTCTTCTAGAGGTCTGGCATCATTTGTGCCTTCCCTTCTCTCTTTGTTCTCCAGCTTTTCATGAGGACTTGGAGCTGTTTCCCAGAGGGCTCTGCATTTGTTCTGGCAGCAATCCATATTTTGCTTCCTCACAGTCCTCTGGGTCCGAGGCTGCTGCTGCCTCCACTCCTGCTCCTGGTCCCACTGCTTCCTCCCCACAGCCCATGCTGGGAGCACAACTCAACTCCTGCTGACCCAGTTACAAAAACACAGGTTATTTGTTTACGGAGCACTTTGCACACTCAAAGACAGAGTCAAAATCAGCTTAAAGGGGACGTGGAGGCCTTCTGGGCTGAGAAAAAGTCATTTCTGATGGGCAACTCACTTGGATGGCCTGAGCCCTGCTGTCACAGGGGGTGTACCTGGGGATGGGGGGATGGCACGGAGGGGACCTGGCTCCTCTACGCGGTGCCCATTCTCAGTTCCAAAGGAAGTAAGTGGAAGGTAAAACGGGAAAGTGGAGGAAACTGAACAAGTATCTTACTTTTTCTGATGATCACAGACCAGAAAGAAGATTGTTGGCTCACTCCCTAGGTAATGCATATTCTTTTCTGTAAGGAATTCACAACAATAGTAAATATTTTTACAAAATATTTCCAAAGTGTTTTTCAGGTTTTTAACAATAGAATTGGAGAAACTGATTTGGTTTTAAAATGAATAGAATCATAATAAAGAAGTCTGAATGTTACTGTGTGGCTGTTATTTGTTTGTTTGTTTTTAATAGATATGTATATGTATTTATTTATTGTATAAACATAGAAGAAATAGGAAAAGAACAAAAGGAGTGAACAAGAGGAAAACTCGACCTGAAATACAGATATGGTAAGCATCAAAAAAGACTACTCATTCACAATTTTCCCCTCAAGTGATGCAGTTTTCCTTTGTAACAATTTTTCATGGAAATTGCTGTATCGTCCACATGATTATATTCACCTTAAAAAAAAAAAAAAAAAAAAAAAAAAAGACTAGAAGAATACATTTTAACCATTGCTCATAAAATACACTCTTTTCTCCATTTCAATGCTTGCTCTTACCTGTCAAGTCGCCACCAGAAGTTCAAGGCCCTTTGCATTGAAAAAGGAAGGGAGGAGGAGAATGAAAGAGGAGAGAGCGAGAGTGAGGTGGGGATGCAGAATGGAGGAGAGAGGAACAGCCCTGACACAGAGGGACTGTAACAGTTCAGTGTCCTGTTGAAAATCTCCAGAAGTGGCCACAGAAATCCGTCAGTGTCTCGAATGATTGCTCACTTGGGGTTTCTCTAGCACTGCACGCAGCAGCAGCTAGCACGGCTGGCATGGCAGCTCACAGAAAAACACCAGCCAAAACTTTCAAAATATTACCACTCTTCTTATTAGGTGATTTTTCTGCCAAGGAAGGAAGGACTAGTTCTAAAAAGGATGCAGAGGAAAGTAGTGTGATTGCTTTTTTTGCTCATATGGGTAACTTGAAACCCGAGCGTTAAAATCCGTGTGAGAACACGTGGGAGCAAGGATTAAAAGTCTATCTTAATGGAGTGTTCTTTCATCCAGATGATCCCAGTGTCCTCCCTACCACCAGTAACATTAATCCCACTGGAGAGCTATGAGTGCAGAGCAAGAAAAGGACAGCCAGGGAGCCAAGGAAACAATGTCCAGGGGATCCAGCAACATCAAGAATTTCACCAGTGACGCTCAAACACAAGAAATTAGGAAATACAAACTCCTGTGTTGCTGCTACCCTGAGCAATGTTCAACAGAAATCAAGAATACGGCAAGTAACAGACAGATCACCCGCTTCTGAAGCGTGAGTGTCGATCGAGCGGTGTCTAGAAGGCCATCTGATAGCATCGCTACGTGATGGGCTCAGGAAATGAAGAGTGCCGTATCTGTGTGAAACCAGAGGCGATATTTTGAACAGGAAGCTGGTTAGGAATGGGAGCAGCAGAATAAAAACAGTGTCAATGAGAAGAAAAACAAAACAATCGTGTGCTTTCCAACTATCTGAAATAAATTAGCATTTAGAGAAATACTGAGAAATACTGGCTTTCTTAGGCATACAGCTTATTTATGATTGTTTCCACACTGTACACTGACGTAAGCACAATAATAGCCCAACAAAGTGGAGTAAAGAAGTCAAACAGACTCACTGGAAACATTGCTGGAGCAGCTCTCCTGCTGCACTCCCTGCAGGTGAGTGCAGACAGCCCGTGGCTTGCTCCGTCTGCACCCTAACCAGGTTCCAGCCCTGATGCTGCATTAGCACGGCGTTATTCCTGACCTGTTAGGCTCACATCCTCAAAAAACCCTTAACAGCATGGGCGCAGTGTTATGGTCCTACATGGCACTGAGACTGTAGCTGGGCTGCATCAAAGCCATGTCAGCCCCACGCAGAGCAGACGTGGCCATCTGTACCCAGCCACCTGCACACACCTACAGGCCCAAACAAACATAGCCTTTCAGGCTGCCATAAAGGACGTGTTTCTCTCCCAAGGGCTTTCTGCCCCCAGCTCTGACAGCACAGCACATGGTCTGGGTCTCACAGAAGCTCAGCCTCAGCCTTTTGCCAGCTCCAGCTTCAGTCTCCCTCTATATGCCCAGGCAAGTTCCCTCAATGTCAGAGACAAATCTTCCCTTTGCCTCGGCTTGTTATGGATTTCGTCAAGCCTGGTCTTGTTTTGTTTGAAGCCAGCAGGGAAGCTCTAATAATGGGACACAATAATGATTTTTTTTTTTTTTTTTTCCTCCCCATCAGTTTCTACCTTCTCTTAACAGTCAGGTTAACGTTGTGCAATGCAGCTCAAAATCCTCTACTTCGACTGGCCCCAGCCCTTCAGCTGCTAAGTTTTAATCTCTGGAGTTTGCATCCTGGAGTCTCAGCAGCAGCAGCAAAAGCAGCTGCCAACATCCTGGGAATATCTGCCTTGGAATCTCTACTACTGTGTGAAGTTGCTGCTCTCCAGCTTGAGAGTTGTGTTTGCAAAGGAAATCTGTCCAACAACAACATCGAGTGAGAGGAAAAAAAGGAGGAAAAAGGGTTTATACAACAGAGTTAACAGAGCTGTTGCAACAGAAACATGAAGTTAACAGGCAACTTTTCCTCCTCTCTCTCTCCCCCTGCCCCAACCTTCTCCTCTAGAAGCAGTTTCATTTGTTTTTGTTTCCAGGCTTCTTTTACTGGCCACTCACACAGCCCTGCTCCCTTTGTCTAATTTGGATCTCGAACTTCTATGCAACTGAGTTCTTGCAGTAACTGTAAATCTTTTTATGGCCCTTCTGCCTCTGAACTGTAAAAGCAATGCCACTGTAAGCTGCCTAAATGGGTCATAAATCCACTTAGTGCACTGAATGAGGAAAAAAGTTTTTAAGGGAAAGAAGGAAAAAAAATAAAAAGCAAACTAAGGTGGCTGGAGGGACACAGGGGAAAAAAACACAGGAATGTATTTGCTAAATGGAACCAAAATAACACGAGTCAAAGGGAAAATTTGAATGCTGGGGGGAAAAAAGGATGAAATAATGTATCTTGGTGGTAAAAACAAAATGCTTTTGAAGAGCCACTCCATTCATTAACACTCAGCGATTTATGGGAGGACGTTGGTTGCCCTCCACTCCTTTGGCACTGGTAGGAGCTGGTAGCCCCAGCAGAGCCCCCAGGATGGCCAGCAGCTAAAGGCTCTCCTTTTCCAGTGGGTGGTCCAGGGACTGGTATCTGGGTCTGATTCTAGCTCCGTGAACCGCCTGCCTGACACGCAGCCTTAATCGCGGCTCTGTGCCTCAGTATCTTCATCTGCAAATGGGAGATAGAGATATTCCCCTTCTTTGTAAGGTATTTTGAGAGCGGTTGAAATAGCACCAGGGAAGGGACAGAGCTGATTCCCGTGGCAGTCTATAGCAACAGTGCCATTTGTTGCTGTAGAGGAAGAGCTAACCCAAAATGGGCAACTTTTGTCTATGTAATTTATTGCATTTATCACCATGGTATCTGAGCTCTGAGAGCATTATCCAAACTCCACTGAATTCAGAGAGTGTCTTTCCACTGCTTTCAATAAGTTTTGGATTTGACCCCAAAGTCACAAAAAAAACTGAAGAATATGTCAAAAGAATGTAAGTGGGTGTGAGTTGAAATTGAGGAGTTTGGAAACTGGAGTATGCAGAACAGTAGCTATTTAAAGACCAAGCTTGCTACCGAGTGTTCCCTTTTAATAGGGTTATATAAATACATTCCCGTCTCAATATATGTGGAAAAACAGGCAGTGAGGTGAGACTCTATTGCTTTATTTCTTATGGGAAATATTTTGCGTAGCTAAACCACCTCTTCCCTTTCCTCACCCACCACCCACAGTCGCTGGGAGTGCTCAGCAGCTGTGTGCAGTGTGAAGAGTCACATCCGGGAGCAGGGTGAGAGCTAAAATGTTCACAGCCCTGCCTTATAATAAAGCCCCTGTTTCCACCGCATTCCCACTTTGCCATAAAGACTTGGTCTGAGTTTTGGCACTCAGCATGTCAGAATGGGAGGGGAGACTGGCTATGCCTTTTGTTGTTGTTATTATTTAATTGCTCTGCTCCCTTGTGAGGAAAATAAGGGGGGGNTCCTTTCTTGGCTCTGTGCAAAGAAGAAATGAGTTTCAGCACAGCTTCCTCTAGCCAGGTGTGTCCCTGCAAAAAGCCTCTGCCAGGACAGGCACCAAGGGGCATCTCAGTTTCCAGTTTCAGGAAAAATGTTGGTGGCCAAAGAGAACTGAGAGGTGAACCCCGTTCTTTGTTTACCCTTACCCTGTGGGGGCACACTGACAGTTCAGGCCAGGAGATGCTGATATTATGACTTAAAAGAACCCTATTAAAATGCTGGAAATCTTTCACAATGAAAAGTGGGGTCTGCACCTGGACAGTAATCATGTTTCAAAGGAAATCCATCTGCTATTTTATTGCTTATTCTCTCCATGCACTTTGTGTATGAGAACAATACAGAGACTGGAATATTTCATATCAGGAGGCTTCCAAAAGCTGTTTACACCCTGTCAGGTCAATAAGCCACACAGATTTTTGCAATACCGTCTCAATTACGGTTAACAATTCAAATACCCATTTTAAAAAAATCTTCCTAAAAACACTGGCATAGGTCCTTGGAGCAGGCAGACTCCTGCAAACTCCACCAAACTCCATGAAGCTCATATACTCAAGAAACAGTTAAGCTTTCAGTATCTGGAAAGTGTTATAACTACAATTGACGTCAAGCGAAGCTTGCTTTTGCCATCAACAGAGCTAGAGCAGTCTGCTCGTTCTGCAGATTGAGCCCTGCCAGTATGCACATACCCAGTGGGACACAAACGCCACGGGGTGCAGTGCAGTGATGAGGGACCCTCTCCTTGGGTGAGAACCAGTTCCAGGATGAAGGCTGCATGCCTGGGATAGTAGCACCTGCCTTGAGCTGGATTGTGCCTGTCTGCGTGCAAACACACCCATGCAGATGTATCTTAAAGAGCACATTGTAAAAGAATGAAATGATATGGTCCATCAGAATTGAGTGCCAGTCCTTAAAGACCTTGGGATCCCAAAAGCAGTCTTACAATAAAACCACAGAAGGCCAGAGCAACTTGATTACAAGGCAGCCTCTCCTCTGCGCCAGTTCTGGGGAATTTATTAATTCCAGTGAATTTATCTCAGATCTCAGGATGACTGATGCTTTCATTACAGCCTTGGCCTCAGCCATTAGGTGATTGTTATGAATGTCAACTTTCATTTTTCAAAGTTTTAGCTGTCACCATTGAAGGAAAGGGCATTCAAACTAAAATATGAAAAGTTAAAAGTAAAAAGGGAGGAAAAAGAGAGTAAAGTAAATCCTATAGGTAATGCGGGGGACAAATTTTAAAAAGGTTATTGTAGCTATTATTTCCTACATATCTTGATTATTTAGTGATCACGTTTGAAAGCTACAGCAGACATTACTGGCTAGCTGACAGCAGCTAAGTTATCTTTGAATGAAATCAGTGTAACAGAATTTGCATATGATCTACATTTGCCTTAAACTGTGCAACCTGTAGTACAGAACTAGGAAAATTGACACAGATTTATTTTTCACTTCTGATGCTTCTCGCATATTGTGGGGGATATGAAATTTGGCAAGGAGTTTGCATTTATTAGCACATATAAATTTACCAGGAATGTTTGGTCTTGCTGTTAAAGCCCAAATCTAGAACACAGAAATATGTCAGAAGCTGAGCTTCACTTTTAAAACTTGGAAATCATGTATTTCTGCTGAAAAACTTTACAAGTAAAGCAATTGCACCCAAAAAGTTGAGAAATCAGAAACTGCACATATCCTGAAATATTCTCTTCAATATTCTCTTCAAAACATTTTTCATTATTTGTATGGTTTGGAGAGACTGACTCAAGATTTCTAAATACTTGGAACTGGAAATGCTGCTGTTAACTGGCCATCATTGTTTCACACAGCATCATCCAGATCCAAGGACAGATTTCAGTTCCCTCATTAAATTTAAAAGGGTTGATTTACTGAAATAACTTGCAGAGTCATACTTCAGCAGCTTAGATTCAATAGCAGATGTTGGCACTCAGGCTCCTACCCATACATTCTGTATAAATATCTCTGCAGGCATTGAAAGGCCAAACATCCCAGGGCACCGTGTTAGATTTTGGAGGATTCAGGTATGAGATTTTGCTATAAACTATCCCCTGTGGCCCTGACTGATGCAGATAGAGGCAAAGTGCTCTTAAGAGAATTGGGTGTCTGGGACCTAGTCCTTGGCTTCTTCTGCTTGAATTCCCCAGCTGTGAAATTAAGTTGCACAGCAGTATCCAGCAAACTAGTAGGAAATGTGTAATTAATGCAACAGAGCCCAGAGCATCAGCACGTCTCAGTGGGGACATGGCACAAGACTCACCTTTGGAGAGCTTGTATGCATGAGGAGCAGAACGTGGGGCCTAGACATCGGCTCAGGAGCTTGGACCAAAGCAGGACAGAGGAGTGCTTCGGGGGCTCTCAGTGGGGCTGTGCACGCACTGCAATGCGGAACGCTTGGGTCCACCACTGCTGCGTGCCACTGCCCGGTGACAGAACGGCCCTGTGGTAATGTCACACTGCCGGGAACAAAATTACAAGACATGCTGAAAATATTTCAGTTTCTACAGTTTTCAGAAAGCTATTCAGAAATATCAAAGTTCAGAAAAGTCATTTCTTCTTTCCTTAAACAGGTGTGGAAATCAAAAAAAAAAGAGATGTGGATAGAAATAAGTGCTGAGCTCTGAACTGCTTCGTCACTTCTGTTTATTTTGATTTACTCCTCTTTCCAATGTTTAGGATGGGAACAACTTATTTTGAAGTCAGTATTAACTTTCTTGTTCGTGTCAGTTTACTTTGGATCAGATTCCTAAATTCACATACGCAAACTCAAACAACAATTTAAATCCACACAGCCTACCCCATGCTATTAAAGCGAAAAATCCTCCTCTCAGCTTGAGGATAACCTGCTGTCGACAAACTCCTTCTCCTCTGAACCATAACCTTTGACTCGTCCTCAGGGGGAGAAGGGAGAAATGCAATCAGGTGCAGAATGCCAATGCATCCCTCTTGGGTGACAGACATCCTATTTCCAAGCAACCATTAACAACTCTATACGGAATTCCGTGTTTATACGAAGCAACAAGGAATAGGAAAACTCAACAGCGAGCGCATGCCGTGTGTTACATCTGCCTGTGAGCACAGGGCAGTATCAGAGCCTTCTGCGCTAGAATGAGCTATGGGGTGCCCAGCACGCCTGGGTGCTTGTACACTTTATTATTATTATTTTAGCTAAGAAACTAGCTGCTTGGTCCATTTGAGGAGGGTACAGCTTTGAGACAGATGTGGAATTAATCCAAAAATATTAGGGCCAGGCAATGGAACATTTCCAAGATTGTATGAAACATTAAGCAAGAGAATGGAAAACATTTATTTTCCATCTAATACTCCACAGCAAACTTGGATTTCTCAAGCTTATCTCCACGTCCACTTTATAACTGAAGAGTAATTGCATTTTCCTCAATATTTTTCTGCAGATATAAAAAGTTCTAGTCGCTCCACTTTTACCAAAAAGTTTTCCTCACCTCTGGGGCCCACTCAGCAGCCAAGAAGTCAGCACACACAACAGACACCGCTGTACTACGTGGAACTGCTGCAGCCCAGGGACCTCTGGAAATGAAGATGAAATGAGGCTCTGTTGTGTGCAGCACATTGATAAGATTTTGCCCCCCATTTCAGCATGACCCAATAGCTTTAAATTGCTCCATTTCTCAGCCAGCCAAGAGCAAATGGGTGGTAGATGTGATATGGCTTTCACAGGAAATCACTTGTGATTGATTTAGCTTCTCCTCCTCGGTGGTGTATGGGCTCAGTATATGGCATGGGCACATAAATTATACAAAGGATGCCTTCCATGGTTCTGTGCAGTGTAGAAGTTGTCATCCCATCAGAGGAGAAGCTTATTTGAGGTATAAGTGTATACAGAATAGAAATCACCACTTTTAGTTGCACAACAAAAAGACAGTCTGATTTCAAAATAATAACTTTGAATTAGAACAAAGCAGAACCAAGGAACTTCGATGAATTTTTAGTTAAACAAAGAAAAAAACAGGAAATGTTAATGGCTATGAAAACAACAAGCCTACTTTAAAGAGTTTTGTTTGTTCTTAGAAAACTAATAAGGGCTATGAAATTCCAAAAAGTTTTCCTTAACAAGATTTCAACAGTTTGAGGTTTGCTTTTGCCTTTTTGAAAGAAGATGATCCAAAGTTGTTTCATTTTCATTTCAATACGTTTACAGAAGAAAGTATCTACTAGCACTGCTACATTGTTATGTCTGGGGGATGAGTAACAAGATAATGGAGAATTATTCATATGAATCATTTGTGTGATTTATACACTTCCTTGTGATTGGAACAAGGATCTCATTTCACAGCACTCTCAATTTCTACACACAGGCAGATGTAGCACAGAGGAGAACAGTCACTTGAACCTAGATTAAAGACAAGAGAGACTAAAGTCACTGAGTAAAGCTTCAAGACATGGGGTAGTTTTGTCTCAGGTTCATACAGCACACAAAAATAGGGTCCTGGCTCCAGACTGCCTTCCCAGCTGGCACAGTGCTGACAGCCATTCGGACACACAACAGTAGGAATCTGGAGAGGAGAGGATCCCAGCTAAGGTGTCCCCAGTTTCCCCAACAAAAGCCATTCACTGAGCAAAGCCCACCTGCCATAAATCTCCAGGTAATACCAGATTTCAGTGAAAACTGGAAACAGTGGGGCTGGGGGATGAGTTACGGGGATCTCATCGACTCCACCTTCTCAGGCGCATATAGAGAAAATCCCTTCCCCAGTGCAGGCATTTTTTTATCGGCTTCAGCCATCAGCACATCCAGCCATCATGCCAGGGGACAGCCTGGTAGCTCTGCCCCATCCAGCAGTGACCAGCAAGGGCCAATGTGTATGGGAGGCTGGAGGAGGGAGCCAGGCGTAATTAACTGGACAACTGGATGGGTTCTGCCTCTCTGATTTCAATTAACCTCCAAACTTCACAGTGACAAGATCTCATGTTTACCAAATAACTTCAGCTACAAGCAGATGTTCTAACTGGTTAGTCCAGCCCTGAAACAGTGTATAGTTGGGATTTGATGGTCTTTTTTCAGATCTCTTAATGCTTACCGAAAGAAAAGTGAATAAAATCTCAGACATCTTGAATACTATAATGGCATGGAATTGGGGTCTGATTATTGTACGGGAGCTGGGAACTGATTCTGTCCCCATTTGAAATCAAATGTAGAACTCATTAAAGGGAGGAAAATGAAGTCAAAAGATTCCTCCAAAATATGTTAATGACATTAAGTACATCCAGGCATTCACAGCTTGCAAAACAGGTCAGTGTGCACAAACAGATTAAAAAAAATTCTTGTTCAGGAAAGACAAAGATAAGCACAGAGGTGCCATCAGAGAATAAACCAATCTAGCTATGACAAGGATAGATCATACCATGATTTACTCATGTGTTTAGAGAGAGCTTTTTAGTCTTACAAGGAGCAGAGTTTCAGAGATTCAATACAAAAGGTTCTCTTAAAATCCTGTATGAATTACAAAGATTTCTAGCTTACAAGAAATTTACAAGTTAAATTAAATTTGTTCATAAGAATGCAATTTTTTTACAACTAAAACATCTTTCAAATCCTTCCACCTTTTTCATTAAGAAACCAGAGAGAAAATTGTTTTCCTTGGCCTTTGTTTTCAGCACAACTCTGTCACTTAAAATGTTGACCACCTCTAGTTATTGGGAACAGATTTAATTCTGTTGTCATTTCTAGGGCTGCAATGGCTCAAGATCATAAAACTGTTATCACCCCACCTATTATCTTAAATGAGCTTGTTCCTAATCTTTAAACACCTATAAATGAGAGCCAAATCTGAATTTATGATAGCAGACTCTACATTTCCATGTAGCTGTAGTTACAGTACCAGGTATGAGACATATCGAGGAGTACTGAAGAAAAACTAAAGGCCACCATGCTAAAAAGGTTATAAATATCAGAAAACTTGACCAGGTTCATAACATTTAAAACATATGCAGTATCCTATAAGAAACTGCAAGGCAATTTCAGGACAAAAACACAGATGATGAGATAGTTAATAAACTTTTCTTTAAAGATGCATTAGTAAAAGTCTCATTTGAAAAAGAAAAATTTATTTAAAAAATTACCGAATTTTGTTATGCAATTCTTCATACTTTAAATAGTACAGTAACTACTGAAATTCATCACAAGTCTGTAGATCCTTTATCTGTAACAGTAAATAATTATTTTAATTGAGTGACTTCTTGTAATGTAAATCTCACAATCTAGCCTGCTATTATCAAGCTTTTTTTTTTTTTTTCTCATAACAGATATTTGAAGCATAAATAAGAGCCAAAATCAAAGTTTCTGTAAAGCACACTATCCAACATCTTGACATTTAAGAAATTACAGTGGATACGTTTATCAAATTCCTTTTTCCATCTTCTAAAAGAAGATGTCTCTGTTGTGGCAGACTGCAATAATGCCCTTCAATTTCTTGCACATTAGAAGCCCTACCTAATAAAGCCTAATGTCCCAATGATGGAAGCATCTGGCTCTTCTCCCCTAATCAATAATATTCAGCAAAAGTCCCTTCTTCCAGCAGCAGCATAAATTATCAGATATATGCAAATAGACTTGCTAATGTTAATTGCCAGGGCTGATTGGTGATTAATTTTTTGATTATGATCAATCATTCCTCAGGAATCTTAATAAGACATTCAAGACAATCTGCAAATTGATAATAATTAGGGATCCCAACCGGTAACGCATCCACAGCCAACTATAAAACATCTCCATGACTGACTGTGTTTCAGGAACAAAGTTCTCCCCTTTGAAGAAGAGAGAAGGGAACAATCAAAGCCTCTGGAGCCTGGCGAGACCTTGTCCTCACACGTAACAAGGAGCTGCTTTTAGTCGTATTGTGGCAAGAGTGCTCACGGCATGCTCTGCTAGATCGAACCATACTGAATGCTGTGTGACACGGTGTGCAGGAGACACAGTGGATGGCAAGATAAAATAAGAACTTCAGGCCATGCACATTTGAAAAGAGCTAAACAGGAGGCTCACGCAATGCCTTTGTCTAGGGCAGACCAGGCAATAGTATTACTTTTCTAGCAATAAGCTAGAAGAAAAATGCTTTCCCAGCATGACACATGCCTGCATATTTTAGGGCAAAAGTTCACACACTGTTGTAAATACATCAGCTCAAAACGTAACGCTATTTATAATATTTTCTTTAAAAATGACTTCTCTTGCAAACACTAATAACCTCATACAGAGCTTTAAATCCAAACGCTAATTGTTGCCATGCATGAACCAGAAGTACAAGCAGCAGGCACGGCACAGGAAATTCACCAAAAAAAGCCTTAGCGACAGAGCTGCAGCTGCTCAACTGCTGCTGGCTTGTGCTGTTGCGATGCCTGCGCTCACAGGACTCTCTGCTTGCACACCCCAGTGTGACCGCTGTGCACTGAGCAGCTCCTGCCCAGACTCAAGCCACAGGCATGGCAGAGCACAGGTCTCAGTTTGCTCTCCGTCCAAAACAGACACTGCTGACACTCTGAGAGCTGAACAGGCATCGTCTGCTGTCAGGACGGAGTGACGTGCAGAAAGCAACCGAGGGAAGCACATGCAGAGCCTCTTGTATCTCAGGACTGGCCTGTCATGTTCTGCTAACATCCAAGCTTTTGAAAATCCTGTTTTTATGGCACAATTCTGATTTGCACAAAATCTTCCTTTTTACATGTCAAGAAAGGTTTACAGGAGTTGGAATGTAAATGAAAATAAATCCCCGAGGCCTAAAATGTGTTCAGTGCTGCCAAATGCACCATTTCATATTGTGTTCCGAGGTATTTGCTCTTTCATTCGAAGAGCTTGCTGTAAGTAGCTCAGCTTCTGTTTCCACTGAAAAGGCAGAGCAGGCCTGGCCCCTACTTCATGTTAAATTTTCCAAACAGAAGTTAGGTTTCCGTTGAATGTAATTTTGCCCAGGAAATATCTTCTTCTAGGATATGTCATCATTTCCACAAGAAACTGAAACATGGTTTTTAGAAAGAGTCCAGCTTTAAGTGAAGGCTTTTACACAAATAGGAAAATATTTTTTTTTCACAACAGTTTCAAGATGAAAGAAATTCCCTAAATGAGCGTATGCTTGCTTTCTTTCTTATATAGAAAACAAGAAATCCTTTAAAACCACACATATGTATCTGAGGCTTTTAACCATATGATGCATTTTTAAAAGCCTCCGTCCACTGTTTAATCTCATAATTTCTAAGCCAATTTCAATAATTTTGAATACTTATACAGGGAATTTACTGGCCAGAGCAAGCACTGAATGTCACCAATGGTAAGTACTGGTATGTAACAAACACATTTACTTTAGACAAAACTGGCTCAATTATTTCCTAGATGTCCCAGATCAACAACAGCTCATCTATTGTCAGAATTGCAATTCTGCTGTAAAGAAAAATTGTAAATTCTGCTGTCTTTGAAAAATAAATCAGGTCCATACTTTTTTAAGTTAACATGCCACGATTTTTTTTTTAATGAATTCTGCATATTTTCTCGAACCAATAATTTAAAAACTGTTTAAGTTATCTCTACAGCTGAGATTCCTCGCTGCTCCCTTTATAAATCTAGCTCAGGAAAACCAAAACGCTAACACGTTTCTTGGATTGGGTCTGTCATTCCTCTCTAGCTCCTCGCGCTTTTACAATTCACAAGGTCATGAGTACAAAATGTGCTTGTTAACTTACACAAGAATAAAGCTGTCAGATGGGCTGAAGCCTCCTTGCGTACCAGTTTAGTGAAATATGATTATCCAAGCTGTAAAATGGATAAACCTATTAAATTAATAAATCTGCTGCCCCGTAGTCTACCACTGATGTCATTGCCTTACCTACAAGGCACCCCTTCTTAAATTAATACTTGATAAAGGAATAAATCCTTTAAAGACATATGCTAAGGGTTTGCATTGAAGAGTTATCTTTGTGTTACAAACTGTAAGTATTTTTTACTGCAATGGAGGTGAGAGAGAACAAATTCCAGAAAAAGAGAAAACTTAGAAAAATATTATTACCCAGCTAACACTGTAGGCTGCTTCTTATCTGTACACAACTAATCATTTCCCTGCTTCTTTTTATTATTACTATTATTCTAATGTGTGAGTGGATTTTAGTGCCCATGAAAGTGGAGGATAATTAGCAGGGTAGTGGATAAAGTGGAAGGGCACTGCCTTTTCACAGACAGATTGGGTCAGCTACATATGGGCACAAGAAATCATGATTCACTTCTTTCAGCTGCTTTGATTTACTACTCTGAAGGTCCAACGATGAAGTTTCAGATCAAGGAAGAGAGAAAGAAAAAGAGTTTCAAAGCATTCATCCTTCATGACTTCTTAGAAAGCCTTTAGCTCAAGTACAAAATCACTGTTCTTTATTATTAATAATAATCTTCTGTTACACAGACACCCTCACAGAAAATAAAAATGCACTCTGCAAGGCACCAACTAAGTAAATAGCAAGACAAAAATCTCCACCCCTAAGACCTTAAAGTCTAAAATATTTTTAAAAATCTAAAAGTGTAAAGGAAACAAGCACTGACATGTGAAATGAGTTGCTTTAGGATCACATGGAAAAAAAAAAAAAAAAACCACAACAATAAAAACAGCAAAAATATGAAACAGAAAACAGATTCCCTAGATCCCTACCCATGCCCCCAGATTACACTTTGATAATGTTAAAAATGAGATAAAAATGAAATCCCAGCTCATCCAAAGGCATCCAACAATATGCTCAAAACTCACAAGTGAATTTGTAAAAGGAAACAGGAAATGAAAACTAAAGAGGGTTGACATGATTACGGGGTGTTAATAAGAAAAGACATAAGCCAGGGGCCTTGATGTACAACTAGACAACAAGAGGTTACGTTTGGAGTCAGGGCTATGCTAATTTGCAAACTTGGGTCCATTTCATTAAGTGAGCTGAGAGACAGGCTGTCTCAGTCCAGCAGAGAGGGATCTCATTATCCATGTAGGGAGCACGAGATAAGAATCTTTTAATAATTGCTGGGAATTTTTTTATGATGATACGGAATGCCAATTTATGCCGCTCCACTCAATGTGGATAAAAACCAGCCTCCTTCACAGTTCAAACAGCCCCTCCTGGCCGTGGCCATTAGGACAGGGAGGGAAAGCAGAGACTAATATGCTTGCTGAGGAGACCACTGCTGCAAAACTCCATTAAATGCACTTGATAGTGGGAACATTTTTGTTTACAGAGGGTGGAAAACTTTGCCAACATTTTTTACTTAATTATTAATAGGTACAGCCATAGGGTTTAGGGCATAATCTAAAAACCAGTAGAGCCAAAGGACAAAACTCCTATGGATAAATCCTTTACTAATTTCCTGTTAAAGAATGGTCCTGAACTGATGCCTTTGGAAAAAAGCTAAGGAACATCCATTACGTTGGCAAAAGCACTATTCGCACCCCCTTCCCCTTGTCCCTCTCTCCTAAAAGCATCCATTGCGTCCACTACAGCTTTCTAGGACACATCAGACCTTCCCTGCAAAAAATGTCCCACTTCTGGCTAAGCACATCAAAGATTTTGTGACAAGGACAAGCTCATTGACTTGCATTCTTCCACATGACCTTACCAAACACACTTTTGGCTACCACTGAAATCACTGGCATAGAAGAGTGGGGATGGAGTTAGGCAAGATCTCATGCAGTTTTACCGTATGATATCTGCTGAAGGCTGATGTACAGGCGCAATAGCTGAGCAAAATCACTCTAATAGCATTAAACTTCTGAGAGCCAAGTTTTCCTTCTGCCCAAACTCCTAGGAGGAAGCAAAACTCACCAGAGCCAAATCTGCTGTCATTTGTTGAAGTTACTGAATTGGACTGCACATTAGTGCTGGGAAACACTGTCCAGGGAACTCCGAAGCTGTTCTTATCTCTAGGGCTAGCTGCAGGATTTGCTTTTATGCATCGGGTCAGCCTAAGGACTATGTACAACTTATCTAACTCCTTAGCAGGAATAAAATTATAAGGCTCTTTTCAGTTGGCCTTGCCTCTTTTCCCAGTTTCCAGTTGTTTGTGAATGATCTTTAATTTTCCATATGTTCATTTTTAATGAAAATTATTTGGCAGATAGCTTTTGTGAAAGGCATTCTCACAGGTCACTTTGTAGGTAAGATCATGATGCGTCCTATCGGAAACAGGGCTGGCTACAAACTGTTCCTAACAGATACAGTTCAGTTCTCAAAAGTAACAGGGCCTGCTTCGAGGGGTGAGACACGAGTCTCACTTTTGGGACTGTTGTAAAAGAGGTTTCCCTTCAGAAGCTGTCCTTCCTGTGAAAAAGGAGAGAAACAAAAGGGAGGAGGTGGCAAGGGAGGGCCCAGACACTTTAGCAGGAGCTGCTGCTGGTCAGGAGCCAGGCGGGCACGTACAGGGATTCACCACGTGCTGGTTCTTAACCTCGCAAGGACAGAGCTGTAAGTTGTCCGCCTGGCAGAGCTCTGCTAGAAGTTACAACCTCAATTCCCTGCTCTTCCCTCCCACTTCACCACCACCTGATCCCTCAGAGAGATGAAGATATACGAACACAGGCTGCAGTAGATCATGTCAAGGCACTATTAAATGCCTCTAATGGAGCTTAGATGACACCAAGCCTTCTTAAATATCTGGATGTTGCCTGTAAACGCCCAGGATTCTGCAACTCCAAGTCCTGCTCACTGAGGAGGAAGGGTCAAATACCAACCCTGTGCTTACAAAGTGTCTCAAGTTCTTGATGTTTTCATCTCTATCCCATGAAGTGATGCCTGCAGGCCTCTTTTGTTAACATTTTTTAACTATAAGGAAAATATGGGTGTTAACAAAAATAAAAGAGCTTGCCTAGTGATCAGATGCCACATGCAGTTCCCTCACTCAACACTTCAAATCAGAGCTGAAGTACCCAAATAACGTTGTTTCAGGCTTTAAACACAATTCAGCCACAATTCATCAAGTCAACAGTAAATTCCATCATCATCTTTGTAGCTTTGAGCTCCACACATACATGCAGCTGCTGTATTACATTGCACTTCATCTCAGCGGTGGGAATGGTGTACAACAGCAGGAGTGTTGTACATCAGCCTTCACTTTTAAAAGTTTCTCTGTCTCCCAGTCCTCCAAACTAAGCACATTCCAAGCTTTACCTTCTAACCACGTACCTCATCATGTTCAAATGCACGGTGATCTTTTCAACTGGATAAATGATGTCCACTAGGGGCTTGTATGAGACCACTAAATTTATTTTTGCTTTTGAATTAAATCACCACATTTTAGCTTAGGTATTTAAAGGTAAAAAACTAACATTCAAAATCTGACACTCCCAAAGCTTTATGCTGGTTACTCTGCTCTGGTCTTCTTCCTCCTGTCTACAGGTTCCTGTTGTCAAGTTGGGTAACATATATCCAAGCTACCTCCATCTGAATTTATTTGCAGTGTACCAAGATAAAAGTCCAGTTGTAATACCATTAGGATTTGGCAGGGTAATAGGCTCCAGATTTTTGAAAACCATTTTCTATTAAAAGGAGATCTCTCTCTCTCTGTGCTTGTTTCTCATAATTACAATATTAATTTAAGGTACTGTAAAATTAATAGAATACCGGAGCTACAGACTGACGTCTCCGGCAGAGGCAGACAGACAGCCTGTCCCCGCCAGTGCCCTCCAGCTGTGACCCTAACCCTATGCACAATAACAGCTGGCTTACCTCGAGGCAAACTCATTTATTGACCCTTTAAGACTAACGTTAAAAGACCAATTGAAGCTAATAATGTGTAATACTTTTTGTGGGCTGGATCCTTGACCATACAGAGCAGATCTTAAATTACCCACCTAATTACATGCAAAATGCCACAAAAAAAAAAAAAAAAAAAAAAAAGCTGTGGAAAGTTGAATGTCTGCTACTGATGATATGTACACATGAAGAGATTTGCAAGCTGGGAAGTGTAGATACTTTAAAGCCACCTCTAGCCTATATTGAGGCTGGTCTGATTTCATGTTTTAAGAGGCTTTAGTAAATAGGAGTGGTAAACCCAATCGCCAGCATCGCCTTTTCTTGCAACCAAGGAGCATTGGGACAGGCTTTGGCCCTGGTGCCCCTGTCCCACTATCTCCAGATTTTGCAAAGGGTTTTGGAGTCCTTACACCTGCAACTTCTCACTCTGGCTGTTAATTTGGCAATGACAGCCCAGGGGGCTGGGGCAGGAGAGCTGCAGCCATGGCTGGGTGTTTGTCAGGGAGGTTTCTGCCCCCTGCCTTACCTGTGTTGCTCATCCAGATCCACTTGGAAAAAATCCTGTTTTCTCTGCCCTTGTTTCACAGATAGGTGTGGCTGTAGCTCAGGGCAGTGGCTGTGTGTTATGAACAGGAGAGAAAGAAGAGACAGAAAAGGAGACTTCTGTTACCAGCTCCTGAAGACTGTTACCCTGAACCGAAATACTACCTCCAGCCACATAGCACTGGTACTTACAAGTAAAACAGATTCATATACACACACATATTCGCTCAAATGTAGGACATCATATAATTGTAGCCAATTAAATGTTTTTTTTTTCTAAGATGCTTTTTAAAAATCAAGTTGTTATCTCTTCATCAGACTGTCAGCAAACACATCTCCTTCACATACACGTTTAACTTCTGCTCAGGTTACATTACTCATACACAGTCCCTGTGCCAATTAACGATAGCTATCAGTTTAAAACCTCTGCAAACAAAGAAAAAAAGTAACAGTTGAGAGAACGATCCCTTCCCCATTTGAGACGAGATCATCAGGGTTTTTTTTTGCAGTTTGTTTTTACTGACTATATTCATATTCAAGTCTTCTAGAGTGTGGTATGGGGTCACAAAGTCCCCAGCCCCAGCTGGCACGTTGGCACCTTCAGGCAAAGGGATGGATCATATCCAGTAGTTCAAGTTTTGCTTTGCTACGTGTGCATTCAAACCTGGTTACTGTTCTTACTCTTCACAGACAAATACATATACTACCTGTACACACACTCACATGTTCTGTAAGCAAATACAAGCCCTGCATCCACAGCCCGGCTGATTACAGCTCGGTCGGTTATGTTATATCTGGCTCAGTTTTCAGAAGTTATACCAAGATTTTTTCTTGCATCAGGCAGCTGTTTTAGGGACAGCTGGAGTTGCAGTCCTATATGAATCATGATGTATTCCCTGGGTTCAATGTCAAAACGCTAACGCAGCCTAGAAGTGTGTTCTGCGGTGTTGATGGCAGCAGCACCTCTGCAAACCTCATGTGCAAAGCTGAAAGGCTGGGTTAGTCCCCTCTACAGTCAGGTTTTTCCTCAACAGCTACCAGTTAGTCCCATTTTAATCCTTCACAAACAGCTTCTGTCTTTATCCTAAATAAGTCATGGAGTTTAAACAATGTTATTTAACCTCCCCTGCCCTCTCCCCATATTTCTACCCATGCCAAACACACGTTAGCTCATTCCAAAAAGCCACACGCTACCCAACCAATGCTGCCTAAGGAAAGCATTCATGAGTGTTTATGGGGCAGCTGAAGTGTAATGATTTAGTAGATGTTTATAAATGTTTATACTGTACAGATTAACATTCCCCAGGGGGCCTGTAATGAAGAGAGTGCTCCAACTGGAATCAAACCAGCCAGCCTGGGCTGAATGAGCATGAATGAATCCTGCTGGCCTACCCTCACTGGTTGTTTACTTAGTTCGAACGGATTTCCTCTATCCATGCTACTTCAGCATTTTGTTTGGGAGAGGCAGAAGAAGAGTCTGGTCTTATAAGCAGCATAGCTTGGAAACAAGCTAGAAAATCCAGCCCAACACTTGAATCACAGTAATTACTCACAAATTGCACTAGACAAAAGAACAAAGAGAACAACCTGTCTGCTTTGGAAGTCAAGGCTAAAATCTCCATTGACTTCAAAGGAAGTTATGTTTCAATCCTAGAATACGGTTTTCAAACATCGTGCCCAAACGTAAACACTGAAAATCATGTTGAAGCTACCAAGTCCTGCTATTGGCTAAGAGTAAATCCAGTTATGTACTAGGATCAGGGTCTTGGAATTTACAGCTTAGAAGTGTCATGTTAGGTCACTATACTTGAAAAACGTGACATCAGCTATATCATGATGCTGTGCTGGTGGTTAACAGCAATGGCTTGTAAGTTGCTTTTATTTATTTATTTTCTGAGAAGAAGTACTGGACAGCAGTGGTCTCCACCTCCACTGAATACCTAACTGATGGTGATAGACATCTTTCAGACTGAGGGAACAATTTCAACTTGTTCAGCGATGACTCAAAGAGGAAAAGTATTTGCTAGTGGTACCGGGATGCATGGAACTATTCAAGAAAAAATGCAGTGGGTTTCAGACTGTCATGAGTTTAACAGCAACATCAATACCAACCCAAGAAAGTAAGGCTGGGTGCTGGTGGGTGGTGCTGTGCCTGCCTTGGTGCCTCAAAAGCAATGAGCAAAAAGGATTTAAAAGATGCTAAGAGCAACAACGACCCTGGGAAACATGACAGAGCGATCATTTCTTTGGGGGCATGGTGCTAAGCAAAAAATAAAATAATAATAATAATTAAAAAAAAAATCAGCCCATGATCAGCCCATGAAATCACAAGTAAGAAAACAATAAACCGCTCCGGATTTCTGCTGTGGTCAGAAGAGTAACACTTTTTATATATCACACATACATATATTCAAAATATTAATAGTCTCAAAGGAGCCAGGAAAGGGTGGAAAGAAGAGAGAAAGGATCATGGTAGTGTCATAGCCAGCACAGGCGCAGAGAGGTGCCAGAAATACTGAGCAAGGTGCAATGTATCATCAGGAGAGGCCACCACTGCCAGTAGATTCTGCACACTGAGGGCCCACATTCTTCTTGGGGCCATGCTGCTTTGCTGATGTCAGGAGGTTCCTCACTTTTCCCCAAATTATTCTAATTCTGCCTCTGATAGCTATATACCTGCATAAGACAAAGAGCAGCAGCACACATTACAGGTGTTGTCAAAATAAAATAAGAAATCAGCCTTGCAAACTCAAACCACAGCGCTGAAGGCAGTCCCACTGAAAACATCTACTGTGATTTTGCAGCCTCTCTAACGGATCAGACAGATGTAGTGCTCACTACATGAAAGCACTTGTTTCAACAGGCTTCTGAGATGTTTTTAAAGGTTCAGAAACAAGCTTGCTCTGAATCTTGGATGGAGAGACTGGACAAAGGCAGTTTTGTCTGCAGTGGTTTATTTGCCCATCTCACAAAGCTGTCTGAGCTAGTTACAGCATTTGGCAAACACTCCTGGTCCAGGTACTACACAGTAACACCACTTGGGTCTTTAGGCTAGTGGAAAAGACAGGTATTTGAAATCTTCTAGAGCAGTGTAACCATCAGTTAATTAGCTGCAGTAGACTTACAAAGGCTCATGAGAGCTCTGAAGTGAAAGCAGAAAATGCCTCCTGGAACTAATTTTAGAGTGGCTGAAGTATTTAATCCTGCAAATTATTGCCAGCGAGGAAACATCAAGGTACTGCTGGATCCTAATAGTGGCAAACCAGCAGGAATGGTTCACCCTAAGCTGCCTCCTGCTGATGGCTAGGCTTTACATCACTCACAAAAGACAGGGTGCAGGGGCAGCTATGTTTTGTTCCCTGAGACTTGGAAAGTGGCCTGGAATTGTTCCTCTTCTTTGTGTCTGTTAAGAGTCCATTATCAGCAAGGCCAGGGCAGCCTTACTTTGCAAACAGCAGAGAATAAGGAAGAAGAGAATAAACACTGGAGGTACAGACAGCACCCCAGCACTGCATGATGTTAAACCCTGGTTCCATGAGTGCTCTCCATCCTTCAGAGGACAGGCAAGGGTTTACAGAGGTGCACAAGCACCTCTTTCATTTGAAAAGATGCCTTTGGAATTCTTGATCTGCGAATGAGTCCTCAGAAATGAGGTTGAGGATTTTGGATTTTGTCCTTTCATCCTTCTAGGAGTAATTTTCCACGTGTGAGATCGGGAAGATAAATGTTAACCTTGCAGGGGCTGCTTTTAGGTAGGAAGAGGAAACAGCAAACATGGGACCAGAAACAAAATTCCTAGGTACTGAAACCCATCCTGCTCTTCAGACCTGAAATCCCGTTGTTTATTTTGATCAGATACCATGCCATGTGAGGGATTTCTTTCTACTGGGAAGCCACTAAAGAATCCTGTTGCTGTTCTGGTTAAAAAAAAAAAAAAACATGTAATTTCTAACCTGAATTTATTCATAGCCAATTAATACCCATTTGTTCTTGTGCCAAAATATTCATTTATTTTTAATAAGTAGTTTGTCTAGCTCTGTAAAAGCTATGCTTGATTGCTACAGAACCTAGGAATTTTCTCTTCCACAAGCTGTAGGAAAAAGTGTTGATGCAAGAACATGCTGTAATACTCCATGAAAATTTTGCAGGAGCCCATCCAAGTGTGTTCAAGAATCTATGTACTAATTTCAAAACCATTTCCATTACCACCTTTCCCAGCTAGAAGGCTTTTCTCATATTTTAAAAACAAAAGGAGAGCCAACGAGCTGCAGTTTAACCTTTTCCTGAGAACTGCTTTCCAGATAATAGAAGCTGCAATGTATCATCCTCTCCAAAACCCACCAGACACAAGAAGCATCCTGTCTACAAAGACAAGAATTAAGATCCTGCATATTTGTTTGAACAACAATCAGTTTGGAACTCAGATTTTGTTTCTTTTCAGGCATAGGTTTCCTTTTGCACATAAGGCATTTATACATTTGCAAAACCAAGCGAATGAAAGTTAGGAAATGTCAGAACAAAAGCTGAACATAAAACCTTATACATCTGCATTATGATTCACCCTTTAAGGATAGAATTGTGTCTTATTTTCTGCCGGATTCTACCTCAGGATGGACAGTGCTCGCTTAATGAGCAGGTATTCATTTACCACATGATATTCAAAACCTACCTGGAAAACACAGTTGCTAATTTTCTCATGAGTTCTTCTAGAGCTCTTATCAGTATGGCATACAAGTGCTTCAGAAATGTTAATTTCTTTTAACAACACCCTGTAAGATGAGAGGATATTATTATTCCTTTTTAACAGATGGGAAACCAAAACAAAGAGATTCAGGTCAAAACATTCTGCTAGCACTGGGTACCCAATCTGAGATGTCTGGGAATTGATTTCTCAGAATCTTAACGTACAGCATCATATGTCAGGAGAAATACCACTGACAATGTATTCTGCAAATGCGAACACAGAAAAGAAAAAGAGCCAATTGTGAAGAGTTTAGTTTCAATGGACTTCTCTCACACTGGATGAGAGTTCTACACTATTCAGATGCCTTACTCATGAAACCATCCATTTTCTTTCCACTCTTCTTCCTGCACATCTCCAAACTCCTCCACCAAAACCAGGCAGAGCCATCAGATACCAGCTTCTCCTTCCACCCTGCCATGACTCACCTTCTGCACGGAGTGAGACCAGGGTCCTGCACTAAGTATAGCACCTGGTCATGTAAGGAAAGACTAAATGCAACACGTGCACAGAAGGAAGCCAAATGAACTCTACACAGGAAACCTTAATTTCATGATTTCCTGAAATCCTTTTCTAAATAACAAGGTTTTCAAGGAGAACAGGGTTTTGATTATATAAACATAGATATTAAAATGCTTGTATGCACACTATACATATTTTATATACATATGTGTGATATAAACATTATTCTGTACAGGTAATAATATCAATTTATATACACTCTTGTTCCTGATATCAGCTGATGTTTTCCAAAAACTGAAAAACTATGGGAAATAAAATACTTATCCTGTCATAGAATACTAAACCCTAATTTCAGCTTGAAAACTTTAATAGACAAGGTGATCACAATCTGCCTGCAGTTTTCAGGTCAGCATTTTGCCCATGTCTTTATTTTTCAGGGATAAAAGTGCTTAGGTGAATCAGGTTCAGAGTAACTTTATAATCAGTGCTGAAGGAATACATAGAGGCAGCACTCTGAATTTCCAGAGTGCAGGAAATTCAGTTATTTCATAATTCCATTCCATTCTGAATTGGGAGAACACCTATTCCTCCCTTGTCTCCAACTTTCAAATTTCACTTGAAATTTTATTTATGTTGGGTTAAAATTATTGTAAATAAATCAGCCAGAGCTGATACCAACATGGGAAATTTCAATGTGAGTGTTTAAAGTTTGACAGTTACAAGGAAGTAAATGAGCCTGGAAAGTTTCAAGCAACCTTAGTTACAGGTACAGCTACATCACCAGCCATTTCTAAAATACCACTGTAGGAGAACATAAATTATGTTGTAATAAACTGAGTAAAGACATGCTGTGTGTTATTTTCAATACAGGGATACCAAAGCAGCCTTCAGCAGAAGGTAACCTTGTTTCCCAGATGCTTTTACTACCTCCCACTCAGGCACAGCATGGCAAGGAGGGGAGCCCAGTTCTGCTGCCATGTTTCATACATTTATGAAAAAATATCCAGTCCCCTTCCCCTATAGCAAACAAGACCAATGTGCAAAATGAGAAGCACCAATTCTGAGCTGTCTGTCCAGGCGCAGTGACTGCAGCACGCAGAGCCACTCCGAGCACAGGTAACGGCACCTGTGGGCAGACTCAGAATGCTTTCAAGAGACGAAACCAGTGTTTGGGCCAATCAGGCATTATCTGTGAGGGAAAGCCGGACAGTTTGGCTGTTTCACTGGTGGATAGTTTGTTCTTTTGTGTTTTCTTATCAAGTGGATGAGCAGAGTGCGGCATGTAACTCGACTCAGATGCCTTTGAAGGGTACTCTGGGGCTTGCTGTGAACCTGGGATTCTCCTTGTTCACAGAGAGAACTGGATGAGAACCGTTTGATCAAAAAAACATACGTCAGGATCTTCTATTTTGAAGGGAGATGAGAAACTGGAATTAAATATTCAGCTGAGAACAGCTCTTTCCATAAGAGCCGGGCAGTGAAAACCGCTCGGCCCTGACACTGCTGCCAGCAACCAGCGAGGAATTCCCCTGTCATGAGGCCCATGACTCACGTCTGCCCCTGCTGCTTCTCTCTCAGATGCAGGGGCCATGCTTGTGGTCTGGGATGTGTCAGGGAAAGGCACTGGCAGAGCTGGCCCTGTTACTCAAGCTCTGGTGACCGCCCAGAGGCACACTCCTCCCGTGGCAGGCAGCCGCGCAGGTGGCACCAGCTCCACGATCCCTTAGCAGACAACCTGCCTTCTTTTCTCTTTTCCTTACATCTCTGCCCTTCCTGAATAACCAGAGTAACTCTCTCTGTTCCCAAGCAGCCCTGAGACCTCCTGTGGGGTTTTTACCATTGGTTTCAGCGGTGCAAAATGAGGCTCCACACGCAGCAGTGCTAACACTGATATTGAGGGCTCTCATCAGCTGCACTCCATAAATTAATGACAGAGCTGCTGCCACAGCAGTATGAGCAGTTTGCAACATTTGTATTTGCACTCTGGGTATTTATTGCTGTGTTTTTCACAGACCCTTTTAATGCCTCCAGGAGTAATTTATGGGGACAGAATAGCATGAAAAGAGCAGATCCCACTTATTTGAATCTCTGGATGATGAAAATTGCACAAGAAGAGCAGATTTCACATTGTTTTCTCTCTGTAAATGGCTTTCTGGGGCAGTGAAAGCAAAGGAAAAGCAAACATAAACACTGTACATACACTAAGATATTCAGGATCGTTGGGGTTACCCAAACACTGCAGGGAGATATTCAGGCTTACTCAGGTTTGGATGCAGTTTTGCTAACCTATTCCATGAAAACTTTGCATGTTTTAGTAACTGTTAATATAACCAGCTAGATACACAATATAAAAATTATTTTAATTAATTTTTACTACAGTAGAGGATTACTTTATAAAAACATAGTTCTTAGCATTAATCTTGGTACTTTTCAGATTAATGAGTAATGTGTGTGACTGTGGTAGTGCTTCATTTCTCTGGCAGCTCTTACTTTTCCTGCTCCAGAGCATGAAGCAGACTCATCTGGACACCCAGGATGGTCCGAGTTTCCAGCAACTGACAGGCTGGTTATTTATTTCAAAAAATAAGCAAATTAGTGAAGCATGACCAATGAAGTTTTTGATTCAGCGCACACTCATCTACGCAGTATCGTTCAGAATTGTACCCTTTTGGGGCTAGGAGTAATAGCAGTGACCTGGGACATTTCACCAAGTTTTCCTTCTAATGCTAGGCAGTGTAATTTTGGAGGTATCTGTCATATGCAAAAGCTTTATGCTGTTTGAAGTGCAACATGACATTTCTGAAATAAGTAGATTTTGTCTATACAAGGAGGCTTCTTTGCCCTGTCTTTCTCCTTAATTAATACTCTGACTCCTTGATTTCCAGATAAAGTCATGGAGCATAAGATATAATGTTTGTCCACTTCAGCTCTACTATATTTCATGCTTTGCCTTATGAGACCCAATTTATTACAGTGATGGATGAAACATAAGAGTCTATTTTAAACAACCATGAGTGTACCTGCTTCGCCGCTCATTTTTCAAAAAGTCATTCCAAGAAGCATTTAAAAGTCAGAAGACTACCCCAGAATTTGTTTGAATAATCCAGACTTCATGATTGTGCAAGATGGGATAGAAAGTTGAGAGGTTTCCTCTGCTTCCAGTCCCATCAAAATGCCATCAAGGCGCCTGATGCTTTAACACGCTGTTTTCAAACAGCGTTGTGAAGTGAGAGGTAGCTCAAATGATCTCTCTTCAAATCTCAGTCTAGATTTCCACCCAGTAAAAAACTTGCACACATGCTCAACTTCCATTACTGTTCCCTCAGTGTAATCGGGGGAAATCGTCTGCAGCATGTGAAGCTGCAAACATGTGCAAGTCTTTGCAAAATCACAGCCACCACAGCTTGGAGCTTGGAAAGCTGTGAGATTATTCATAATTTCACCAGCCTGACTCAGCAGAAGGAATGTGGAACCATTTCGAGTCACATTTCAAGCTGCTTATAGTTACTGGGAAAAGTTGTGTCCCCTAAATGAAACATAGCTTTCTCTGTTTCTCTATCCTGCCCTTAAGGAAAATTAAACCTTCCTGAAACTTGCTGGAAAAAGGGGGTCAGGGGGATAGAGAAGGACAATTCATCTCTAAATTACATTGCTCTTCAGAGTAAACCACAGAGAGCTGTAATGGGACAAGTAATTTTTTTTTACATGGCATAATTAATTAGAATCCATAAAACCCAATTAAACAGCACTTTTGAGACTATCAAGTGGTGCATGTTTGAAACTGCAAATATGACAGCATAAGTACAATTTTATAGCTGGGCACACTCCTCAGGATTATTTTCAGTACTCTGCTAAAATGGGAAATGGCACCAGTTTGGCCCCTGCTAATAAATCGTTTGCAAACAGGCTATATTAATAATCTTTATGAGGGTAGGATGGAAGCCAGATGGGGCAGGGAGTGGAGCGTGAGGTGGCATAATATATTGGCCTGGAAAACATAATCCAGGCCAAAGCAGACATTTAATCCTGGTGTGCACTGGAGAGGGCTGGGAATATAAAAGAAGACATGGCGGGCCAAAAAGGGAATCCCTGGGAGACCACAGAGGATATTTCCAAGGTGAAAACTGAGGTAATCCCCAACCAGGTAAGCACTTGGCCATCTGCACAGAAGGAAATAAAGGAAAGAGCCATGCTCTAGCAGATATAGCAGCCTCTAGAAGGCAGAGGCCTTGTCCCCTTTGCCTGGAAGTGACAAGTGGTGCCGTGGTGTCCACCTCACCCCCTCTCACTTCAGTAACACTCAGTTCTTCCCTGCTGCCCTAGGAAGCAGTTCACGTGTGCATGCACGCGATGGGTTCCGTGCATGTGTACGAACTGGATATACAATCCCTCACGAGTAAAAGCTCACTTTGCCCTTGTTTATTTACATGAGGCCCCACTTATGTTTAACTTGGCAGCCAAGAGTTCTGCACCTTGTGCCAAGCACTAATTCTTTGACTGCCCTGACAGGCCCTGGCGCGCACACCTGAAAGTCATTAGCGCTCAGACCCATTTTGTTTTCACATTTCGACGCAGTGACCCGGAGCCACGTACAGCTTCAGCAGACACTTTATCATCTCCCCTGTCATCAGCTTTGTGCTCGGCAGCCCAGGCACTGGCAGACCACAATAAGCCATGGACTAACGGGAAAGGCTTCGATGTGAGAGGATGGAGGCATCTACGGAGTCGCGACTCCCCTCTTCTGCACGGAGGGTGAGTGACGCTCAGCGGAGGCCTTCTTTCTCCTTGAGTTACACGTTTGTTTGGTTTGAGAATATTTTACCCTTCAGAAAACGCTAACATGGTGTGATAAGTAAAGAACCCATGACAGCTGAGCTTCGGTGGCAGAATCAGACAGATTCAATTCCAACAGCCCCATTCAGCTGTACAGTGCTCTTCACACAAGTGCTTTCCAAAAAAGGTAGTTATGTCTTACCAGTCACTCAGAAAATTCCTCCAGAGTCACTTACCAATACAGGAAGAGTAATTAAACAAGAAATGCAGAAAAATATGCTTTCAGGTGAGACTGGGAAGCAGAAGCTTCTGGTCTGGATTGGAAGCATTGCAGGGAAGATGTGCACTGCCTACGAGAAGAATGTAGTGAACACTTAAAAGAGGACAGAGATATCCTTTGCATATTTCCTCTACATATTTCTGCAAAAAATCTGTTTCACTGCATGTTATGTTCTCTGAAGGATTGCAGGATCCATATTCTGTTATACATGGATATGCTATTCATCTATTTTTGAGAGTCCTTTTGTAAAATAACAGTATCTTCTACATATTTGCGTTTCATAAATCATAAGGCTATTTCATCTGCCTTGAGACCTTTAAGCTTTCCCCGCTATGTAAGTTACTTTAAGCTCCCTGTCTCCTTAGCAGCCCCACACACTGCCATTTCAGTTTCCTAGAGACATTTTTACTCCTATTCTCTCCATGTTTAATTTTCTCTGTTTAAAATTGATAGGGATGGAGACTCTGACAAGCTAATAGTCAGTCCTAGACCACAAACAGGTTTTGGACTAAGTTCTCATGACCTTGAAAAGGAAGGAATGGGAAGTTTAAACCCTGGAGAACTCCAGATTTCCACAGGGGGGAACAACATTACATATTTTCTATGGCAATCTCAAGGCTATGCACTTTGAAGTCACCACTTTCTATACATTTATCTTAAAAAAAAAAAAAAAAAAAAAAAAAAGGCAAAACCAAACCAAAAGTCTGAACAACAAGAACTCATTTTCGGATACTTCTTCTGGAAGCATTTTTATGGCTCTTCTGAGCCCTGCACTGTTGGACATGTGGTAATTTAGCAAAAGACCTTACAGTCAGAATACAACCATGAAACTAATAAAATGTTTGTAAATGCTTTCAGACAGTATAAAAGCAGCATTTCCTCTGAATTATATTAAGTGCATGCTGACTGACTTTTTTTTCAGAAGTCTATATAGTTGACATGTGGCTTCTCTGTAAGTCGTGTACTTCAAGACCTTCATTGTTGGGATTTTGAATCTTCTTCATTCTCACAGCACCCCAGTAAGATTAGCCAGGGTAGCATTTCCCATTTAAAAGATGAGGCACTGGTATACAAGACCTTAATGGTCAGAAATTAAAATGGACCTTAACATGTAAAAGCTGGGATGGTTTAATGTAAAATCTTGCTCTGGGAGCCTGTAACTGGTTTTCTCCCAAGAAGTATTCTTTTTCTTCTCCAGGAAAAAGGTGGTCTGCATTGTACAAGACATAGTGAGATCGAAGAGTTTTCTCTCCAGCTGAAGCAACGTATGTGGTAAGAATAATCTGACTGTGCATTGTGGAAATGGTTATTTAGAAGAGATGTAGGCAGACACGTACAAAGTCATCACACAGTGGAAAAAGGGTGGAAAAAAATACTTTAATCTTAAATTCTGTTTTGGATGTTTCATATAAAGAGCACATTTTAAGGAGGTTGGATGCTGGGACTGTAACAGACTGGTGGTTTAGTCAGTTAGGGGGCTGAGGAAAGAAGAATATCAGCAGCCATCTCAAATGGATGGCAAATGCAGTTTGTATAGACATGTGTCATTCCTGTACTGCAGCCAAGTGAAACTACAAACACTATGAAAAGTATAAGGAGGCTTTAATTTACATTCCTGTTAAGGCATCTTTATGTTGCCAGAATATTGCAAGTGGGCTTAGCATAAACGAGAACCTGGCCTTAATATTCTCAGGCAGAAAACTGAAATACACAGACATACTGACTTGGAATCTCAGTATCTCTCCTGTTAACCCAGTGTATGAGCATCGACCCAAACTGGGAGAAAGAACATGAGTCCTCATGCACCTCCACCTCACGGTGGCTTCAATGAGCACAAATTATCACAAAACTCATTCCATGTGACAGCAAAACTGGCCCCGTACAGCATCACATCAGCTAAAACCACAGCAACATACAGCTAGAAGCACCAGCCAGCCCATCATGCCCATGCCATGACAGTAATCATGAAGCTAAACTGAGAAGCTGAACTCCAGCACCTGCCTCACCACAAGCCAGCTAGGAACCTCCACCACCTTAGAGCAAGCTTCAGACTTCTAGCACAAAAGACCAAAAGCCATGAATACCACATCAGTACCTTAGGAGAAAGCTCTGTCCTTCACTAAACAGAAGCACAACAAAAAAGCAAATTGCAGTGATCCCTGCAAATGTGACCAGGGGCAATACACACCAGCCAGGAGCCTGAGAAGTTTCTCACTGCCACCAGAAGGATCTGTGCAGACCATCCAACAGCCCATTTCCAGCTGAGGCCAATTCTTGATGCTTCAGAGGAAGATGGAAGAACAAACAAACCCAGAGGCCAAGTTATGCATGAAAGGAGGGAAAAAAAAAATCTTTCACGGCCCTGAGGAAGCCCTGGAGCAAAGAGATGAGATGTGGGGTTCAGAGCAGGCAGTGAGGAGACCACTCCATCAAAAATAAAAAATCATCATATAAAAGACAAATGAGAGAAAAGGTAACACACACATAAGAAAAATGGCTAAAATTCTAAGTCCTTTGGAATCAACAACAAAAATCATCAACATTATTCATGCCAAGATTTCAAAGTCAACATATCTAAGTCATTTCCTGCATTTCTTTCTAAATAAGAGATCTGTAGATCTTGAAATGTCTTCTTAGGATGTGTTAATTTTCATAGGAAAATGAAAGGTGCTAATCTGTCGCTGTCACTGTGTAATATTAAACAGTTAAATGCAATTTAAGTTTGGAAACAGTATATGGCACACATCCTTAAAAATTCATTCAAAATATATTGAAAGAATAATCTTTTCCAAATCTGTCAACAAGATCCTAGCCACTGTTCCTGGCAAGAAAACTAGCTTAATTTGGTAAAACAATCACTTTTGTTCTCACAAATATTTTAAAAGAAATGAGGTCACAGAAAGAAAAATGGAGGCATTAAAAAGAGCTCTGATAGCTCCTCAGCAGTGGGTTATTTCCAGGGGACTGCACAGGCTTTAAAAGCACAAGTAAATCTGGGGTGGGAGGGAGGTTAGGCTCCAAGCAAAGGCTGAGGCACTGCAAATTCGATTCACCGCGTGGTTTTGCTGTGAACGCTTTTCCAGGTCTCACACCATTACATAGGATGTAACATCATAATGATGTCAACTCTTGGACCAAGGAGCAAGATGATTTAAGTTTTACGAGGGGAAGGATGAATACTGTCAAAGGAATGGTGAGTCGAATAACGCAGAACTGGTAGGATCACAGTTCAGGGAACTCATGGTTACGCTTTGAACTATTTTTAGCAAGGTACTGCGAGTTCAGGGATAGCAAGGGCCTATACAGCTCAAGTGAAGCACAGCCTCTCAAAGCATTGACAAATTTCTATCAATTTTGTAGAGAGAGAATCAAAACCTCTCTTGCCTTTCACTGAAGGTGACTGCTGGAGCAAGGTTGCTGCTTGCAAATGGCAAAGCGTGTGTATGGGCATCAGCACGTGTGCAAGAAGCCTTCCCTCCCTGTGACCCACCCAGGGGGGAAGGACAAATACTCACCTTATGCTTGGAGCTGCACAAGCCCATCATTTCTACTTCCTTTGGGATGCAGCAGGACCCAGGCTTCCTCCAGCCCTCATTTCTGCTGTCACGACTCCTCATCATAGCGCATCACCTTCCTAAGGGTGCTGTGAATTTGTTTTGCCCACCCAAGGAGGTACTTTGCCAGCCCAACTTCAGTCCTAGTGCTTTTAATCTGTAGCAGAAAAAAATAACAAACCAAAACATCTAAAATTCAGATATTTAAAAATAAAGAAACAAAAACAATAACACATAAGCAGGTAAGTTTTCCATCCAGGATTTCAAGCTGTGGGTGTTCCTGCAGTCAGAACATGTTGATAAAAGCCTTCCCCCCAACTTTGGGGAGCTGCTGCAGATGCTTGCTTTTGCCAGCTCATGTTAGATCTTTTTTTTTTGATTCTTTAAACGCATACTTAAGAGTATTGCAGATCACCAGGAGTACACAAGGAATGGGTTGCTTTATAAGCTTTACTACAATTATGGATAATGTTGGAAATATATACTGTACATTTCCTGTATGGTGGGATGGCTGCAAGCAGAGAAAATCCACATTGAAGGGGATTTCTATGCATGCTATGCAGCAGATGAAGATTGTATTACAAGCTTGGATTACTGATTTAAGCCTCTTCTCTTCTCCCCACCCACTTCTCTGATAGCTTTTAAACTTAAATAGCCATATAAGTTCAAATGTTCTTTTATAGGGTGAAATAAACAGCTTTTATGGTTCAGAAACTGCAAGCTTAGAGATCAATACTTCACCACTAATTCATGCAGGTTCAAGCTAAAGAAATAGCTCATTTTGCTCTCTATAGTTGCTGAGATTTTTTTTTTTCCAAAAAAATTTCAAGACACACTTTAAATTAGATGTTATGAAAATTGTGGATGCAGACAATGTTTCTTCTTGACAAAGTGCATCTAGCATGCTGCCTTCTGGGTCCCAGTTCCCATGAACTAAGATCGAAACTACTGCTAAAAACCTCAGAGATGTTGGAAGTCAGTACAAGACATTAGAAGGTATTATTCATATTATTGACATGCCTTTTAAAAAAAAAAAAATTAAAAAAAATTTTAAACACAGGAAAGCTTTAATATGCCACTAAAATGTCTTAGGAATGCAAATGTGAATTATACTTGTCTTAACTTCTTTTAAATTGTCAAAATAGTAGAAAGAACATCTAGCTCAGCCTGTTCAGTACAATTCTTCTCAGAGGGGTGGCAGGAGATACCAGTCCCAGCTGGCATACGGACCTCAAGGAGGAGCAGTACTGCCAAGCCCCATGCCTTATACAACACATTTCCATCAGAACAAGCATGCATAGGACTTCATGGGTAGCCCTGGCTGTTTTTCCCCATGAAGGGGAAAAGCAGTGGGCCAGAGATGTGAATTCCAGATTCACACAGAAGCAATAGGAGGGTATGAAACACAAGCAAGACACAGATCGAAGTGGTTGGTACAATCTGAACGCATAGAAAGTTATTTTCAAACCCTGAGAGAGCAAGAGCTGTATTATGCTGTGCCATGGATACTCTCTGCCCTACATATACTTAAAAA
>VXAV01011753.1:145834-159950 GCA_013399715.1 Alectura lathami
AAAAAACTAAACCCCACAATAAAACTTCATAAAAAAAAAAAAAAAAAAAAAAAAATAGAATGATAAAATAACACAATAGAATTTTGATTCCAGATTCACTGCCTGGAGAAAGGAGAAGGATATTTTATTTCTTTCCTGGCTGATTACCTAAATAATAATAACAATAAAAAAAAATACTAGCTGCAGTGAATGAAAAAAGAACCTTTGAGTCCAAAAGCCTCAGAGTCAGGTCATCCAAATTCCCGGTTGCCTTGATCTCTTTTCCAGCCAATGAGCGTCTCTTAAACTCTGACTGATGGTGTCGTATATTTAAAAATGTGTTTATTCTGACAATTTGCTGTGCTTTTATGTAAGAGGACAGGCAAGTAACTCATCCCCAAAACCTCAAGGAAACAGCACAAGTCCTGGCTGCTAGTCTAGTTGGCTCCCTGTGGACTGTTGATTCTTGGACAAACTGTTATTCCATCCTTAAAATATGTACTTACCCTGAAAAAGAAAATGCACACACAAACATACAACTAGGTATTAAGAGCTTTAGTAGATCTGTGACTCTGATCTTGTGACTAAGGTGTCAGCTGCTTCTGCAGAAACGGACATGGTAGTGGAAAAAATAAAACAAAGAAGACTGAGCACTGAGCAGCCCACAGCTGGACTGAGCTGAACTTCCACCGCTCAGCCACTAACGCTAGGCTTTCCTCAGTGTCAGTGAGGTTATGGAAACCAGAGAGGCAAACAAATGGGAATTTCTAAACACATCAAGGGCTAAAGGAAGGGGGAAAAGGGTGTGGGGGAGAATACTTGGAGAATATCCGTTCTGTGGATAGTGGCATGCTTCTCAGGGTACCCAAGAGAAGGGGAGATATGCCTGTACAAGAGAGGTCATCTGGTATCAGATCACATCACCCCTTTCCTCTCTCCCTTGGCTGTCTTTTCACATTCTCTTTGGAGCACATTTCCCTTTGGTTGTGGGAAACACATAATCCACTAGCCCTCTTAAAAACATATTGCAGTGGCACAGCCTGAAATAGAAACCAGATTTCTGCCTTTGAGTCCCCTGCTACACCCTCCTCAAATCAGACCTAGGACAGAAGGGACAGGACTTGGGACCCAGGCACATCCCCGACATAACGTCAAAAGATCACATGCATTACTCCAAACACCTCTGGCACCACTCCTTGGTTCCCCTCACTCCCTCCCTCTGAGGAGCTCACCCCTGGTTCTTACACGAAAGCCTGCATGGCTGCTGTGGAAATGCACTCCCAGCTCTGCAAATGCATCTGCATGTTCAGGGGTCAGCAGCCCTGAAAACGATGCCCAGACAGCAACATGATGAATGGAGCACTGGGACTAGATTAAAATAGACTTTTAAATGCAGTTCAATTTAAATAAATCTCCCTATTTTTGTTGCCATTGACTAGCTTAAACTACATTTAGTCTCTGCCATTTGTCTTCTTTTTTTTTGCAACCTATTTGTCATTAGCAGAGATAGCCTTTAAGAGAGTAACACAAGCACATGATCTCACCATCTCCTAGGCTACATCCCCCCCCCCCACTCCCACGCTGCCTCATTCCCACAGGTTGCCCCAGTGAAGGTCCCAGCTTAGACCCAGCCCATAAAAAGCCCAAGGGATGCCCAGCTTCTGCCTCATGCTGCCTCAGTGCAGCCCGTTCACATCCACCTTCATCTCGCACCCCATGTGCCTATTCCTCCCCAAGCCCTGGCTCACAAACACAGCTGTGTCCTCCACATCTGGATCAGCCCCCTGTACCATCACCCTGCTGCAGATTGATGCCTGCTAATAGACCAAGGCACAGACAGAGGTGAGGAGTTCTCTGAGGACTGGCCAGGGGAAGGCACAATCCACATCCTGATGGTAGGCACCCAAGCTCATCTGCTAGCCAAGGCCACGAGCAACTGAGTATCACCAACAAGACGCTGGTCAGAGCAGAACATTTTCAGCTGTAAGGCACAGAAATTTAACACCAAATTTGCCATCGCCACAACAACACTGATGTGAAGCACCGCTGTCACTATGAGAAATGTCCAGAACCAGAAGAATGCATTTAGGAAATGTGACATTCCCATACATGGTGCTGCTGTAGATGGGACACTTTTCCATCCAACATGACTGGAACTAGTCTGGGATTATTGCCAGTCTACAGGGTGCCCCACAGTAACACCCCAGGTCTTGGCTGATCACCTGGGGACAATATGTAAACCCATCAGCTATCCAGCCCCAGAACTGGTGCCTGCGTATCCCAGAACTTCTGCACTCATACTTTGGGACAAGGAGGCAGCTCCTTTCCACCGCACAACAAAACATGCAGCATCCATCTGTATTGTCAATGAAGTTCTTTCTCAGGCATCTGCAGCCCCATGGGGCTGACCTGCAGGGATTGCAGGTAACCCTGCGTTCATGATCCTCTCAGAAATGTAATCAGTGAACAGATATATATATTGTAAAGTGCAAAAAGACTCTGATTTCAACACATAAAATCTTTTCCGGCTATCAAATAAAAGCAGAATAAATTGGCCATACAGAAAAACTGCTGGCAAGGAGAAAACCCAGAAATCCAGCCCCTGCTTAACATCACTCAAGGGGACTGCCTGCTCTAGCATGAGCCTAAAAACCCAGGAAAACCATCTAGTTACAAAGATGGGCAAATAATAGTCAAAATTCACTGCTGTGAAGTATTTTAATCCTTTTTTTTTTTTTTTCCTTTCATTTTGTTATGACCTCCACAACAGTCCAATATCTAGCCAAACAACATGGGTTCCCTATGGGCTAATTTTTATTATAGAACGCACATATATTATCTCTAGGTTTGGAAACTCTGAAAACAAGTGAATTCTCCAGTTGCAGGGTCCTGTGTGCATGCAAATCCCAGCTTTGCAGCCAGCTCCTGGGTGCTTGAAGCCAACACAGGGAGGCACAAGGCTACCATGGGACAGCAATGTCTTCTGCAGATGGCAGTCAGTGACACCATCAGCTCCTCTCACTTCTTCTACTGCTAGTGCCTGACTTCATGTCACTTCACCTACCAAGCCACAGCTGCTGGTTAGGAAACATTTTGCCCACTTTAATTCCTTCTGCTTGCTTATTCACACTTGGTGTAAATCATTATGGGCTCACTCTGCAGCCAAACGGCCTTATAAATCCCAGGGGTGGCACGCTGCTGGCAGCACGTCCTCTGCTAGAGCTGTACATGATCACAGGCTATGTGCTGGCTTCCCTGCCAAAATTTTCCTGCCAAACCTCCTACCTGAGGCAGCCCTACATTTCCCACCCACACGATTTTCCCTGAACCCTTCCAGATGGGACAGATGCTCAGCAGCCTGGATGCTATCAGCAGGCTGGGAGCGTAACCTCAAGGACTGCACAGATCCATTGATCTCCTCCCTTTCAACTTGTTGGAAAACTCAAGTTTTCAAAAACGCTTCCCTTTAACCTCTGTGAAGAAGGAGAGATATCTCAGGGATTTGGGCGCTGATTATTTTAACTCTGCGCTAGCAGGTGGAGGAACTTGTTTAGGATTCTGATCACAGAAACACGGCTTGAAGGAGTGGGTCAGAAAACGTCAAAACCAGTGCCAAAGATGGTTCTGTATTTCAACAAGATCCTCTGCTAAAAATGCCAGGAAGCAGAGGCTAGAGGGGAGAAAAAGGGTGTACGGTGGCATGGAGGGAGATACAGCTTAGCCAGCAAGACGAGCGTCCTGAGTCACTCTGCTGGGGAGGTGAGGCTGCTTTGCCAAGGAAGGGATGACAAAGTCAGTCAGATGCCTGGAGTAGTTCCATCACATTTATTAAAAAAAAAATAATATTTTTTTTGTTTTGTTTGGCAACAAATAGTACAAATCTAGCCACAACCAGAGTGCAAAACCCCACTGATGTGAACCCCATTGCTGCCCCTGTTCGTGCATATGACCAACGGGTAAGCACAGTCTGTGCCCAGCACCTGGATTAGCCACAGCCCCAGGTTTGCAGAGCAGCTTGTGGTGCCCTGGTGCTGAGCACTGGCACCCATCCTGGCACAGTGACCCCTTTGCTCCTCTGCAAGGGTCAAGGGCAGCCACTGGCTGCAACCATGATCTGCACCCCATCCAGCCAAGCCTCACCGGGGCTGTGAACTTCTCCAAGAGGAACATGTTTGGATGACAGAGGATCTTGTTTTGCTGACTTAAGAAGTGATCTTCATAAAGCAGCCGTGAATTTGTTGAACTCTGATTTTGCTTTGCCCAGGTCTCCAAAGCTACTTTCAGGAGCTACAGATTAAGTTAGTAACCCTTATTTTCCACCATCATAAAGCACAACATTTCATAGTCCTCTGAAAACCGGGGTAAAGCTGGGACAAACAACAGAAAGAAATTATATTTCAATTCCATCTTGCACATATTTTTCTTCCAGTGCACTGCTTTAGCACTGAGGGTGTGTGGACCTAAGCTCAACAATGTTTTCAGGCAGAAATAAGATCTTTCAGTAGATCAGTCAGAATAGCTGTAAAAACTAGGTTAGTTTCAGGCACTCCCTAACACCAGTTTATCTCACACAGTCACCAAGAGAAGTCTATTAAAACCCCTTGAGTTGGAAGACTGCATGGGCTCTGCTTGGGTTTGCTTTCAGCACTTCTTTCCAAAAGCTTAAGTGCTTTTTATAGCTTACTCAATGGAAGGGCAAGGATTAGAGTTCTACAGTTTCAGAGAAGTGCCTGCTCATCCCTTAAACCAGACAGAATCACTCCAACTCCTTTAGTATCTTTGTTTTTTTCCCAGGCTCCTTTCTTTTCTTTTGTGGAAAAAAAAAAAATGGCCAGAAGAGTAACTTACAGACAAACACAAAGCACAAATAACAATAATAAAAAATCCCATTTTATGATGCTTCAAATCTATTCTCCTCAGTCCCTTCCAGAGCCAAACTCTCACCAAACCCCACATCAGGTCAACTTTGATTCCTGTCAGGGCAGTACCCTGTGGCACAGCTGCTGCAGAGCAAAGTATCTACCGTGGTGTTCTGTGTGCCAGCAAGAGAGCCACAAGCTCAGAGCTAACCCCACAACCCTGATGGAGAGAAAGGGAGGAGGGGGGCAAGGCACAGACCAGCCTCCCTCAGGTACCGTGCACCTTCTGTTCTGTGAACTCAGCAAACATAAATGGAAATCAGTGTTAAAATAAATAAATAAAAGGGACTTCAGAGAACACAGAGCCCTCTCTATCTTAATCACTTTCAAGTGGCGCGTGGGACTGGTACACCTACACACTGCAAGCATGGCTGAAGGAAATCAGCACTTGTTGCTTACTTAACCTTTGACAATAAAAGTAATGCTTATGAAAGAGGTGACAAGGTTGTTCTGGATATTCTAACTGAAAATTGCTGTCATTTTCCCAGATCTTCTGGATATGTGGCTTCAGTTAATCAGAATTCAATGATAAATAGTGTTACAGTTGAGGACAAGTTTAGATTGTTTGCTGTAAGCTGAAGACCATCAGTAAAAAATCAGCGAGGGGCTGTGAGACAGGGATCATGTCTACCTTGGTTCATGGACACCTCACATGAATTTGGCATCACCAGAAGCCTGAGCAACTGCTGCATTCATAGCCACCAAGCCCTGCTCACTGTCCAGCAGCTGCAGAGCTGCTTCACAGCCCAACAGTGGTCCTCAGCAATGCGGACGGACTCAGGTGCTTTATCAATAAGCAGTGCAGAAAGCCCAGAGGTCAGCTGAACCCAGGGTGCTTCTTTGGAACAGCAAAGGCAAAATCAGCCAGACAGCATTTGAACCAGTAGCTGGTCCCGATACCTGAACTGCAAACAACCCCAAAGGCTGCTTTAAAAAGAGAAACAAAATCACAAGATTTGTCAGCAGATTTTCATTACAAGGAAGCTGAGGTCAACCATATTTCTAAATTAATTTTCTAGTACATGTTGGTTAAACTTTAGGTAATTTTTCCTCCTCCCCCCCTTCTCCCCATTTTTAATAAGTACAATTTACTAGAGTTGCATAAAAATGAGTAATAATGTTAGTTTCACTTCGATCCAATATGAAATGAGTCATTTCTTTCCAGCACATGACCAGGCTATTATGTCTCTCCCAGACACACTGCAGGAAGATGTTACTTCTTGCCTATTAACAGTTACTGGAAATCACCTCAGCCACTGACAGCCAGTCCACCTGAGAAGATCCCTTTGAAAACCACCTTTTCCTTCCATTCCCCATCCTCACAGCTCTGTCAAGCCCTGGGAAAGGGGCACATGCTTTGTTCCGACCCAGACAAACCCTGCCTGTCTGTCTCTGGGTAGTAAGAAAAATCCTTTCGTCAATGGGCCCCAGAGGGAACAGAGCTGGTACCAGGCTCCGTACTCTGATCACAAGATGCTCCTTCCCCAGCAGGCTCCATATAACCAGTACTCATTCTTGCACTGTTCCTGGCTTTTCAGCCTCTCATGTCTCTAGCCCTCTTCATTACAAACTTTGGAAAGGTGGGGTGCTTTAGCTAGGACTAGGGAGTGCAATGTTTGTGTCAATGACATGATTACACTGACAATGCTATTCGCTATTCCCCAGGCTCAGCTCTGCCCTTTGGTCTTGTCTTTTATGTCTCAGCTAGAGGAAAGAGTGTAATCCAGGGTGTCCTGATCTCATAAATTAGGCTAAATTTAAGAAAAGCTGAGGAGATAAACCAAGGAAGTTATTCACTTTTCAAATAGTGAGATTGATATTTAAAACAAAAATTGCAGCATTTTTTTAAAGTAACATACCTTAAACATAAGGCAATTCATAAAACCTTAAACATAAGGTTAATTCAGAACTATTTCCCTCTCCTGGGTGGGACATCAATGCAGTAGACGTTGGGTACTTTGCAGTAAAGTGGCTGCTTTGCCAACCCTGAGGCAGCACTGGCTCTGCAGTGCTCACAGCTCAGAGGGGTTTGGGAGCTGCCACCTCCCCGGGAGCATGACACTCATCTGCATCTGTTCCCCAGATCCCTGCCCCGTACACAGGCAGTGCTGTCTTGCTCAGTGGTGGCAGCAATGTGTCTGCATAATCTGTCAGGTTACACCAAAATTAGGGTGGATTCACTGGCCTTTGGCTTTCTTTGCTAAGTTCACCTCTGACATTATCTGGCAAACTCAAACACACCTAAGTAGAAATCAGAGGTAGGATTAATGATAAAATACAAAACAATGATTAACCTAGTTACTTCAACACAGCCTGACAGGAACAGGTTATTGTGTCCAAAAACTGACCTAAGAGAGATGCTCCCATACTCCTTTCATGTCTTTTACATTTTTGCTGGCCTACTTCACGTCTCAGGTCACTGAGCTTGTTTTAAACACCCAGGTGAGTGCTCGCTGGTGTTGTTTTTTTCTGACTGCTCCACTCACTGTCAGCAAGCTCACACTGGCAAATACCCAAATACCCCTGCCACAGTTTAACCTAGCCTTGCCCTTCACTGCCATCCATAAACCAGCCCAGAACTTCCCACCATCTTTTTCCTTTCCAAAGAAATCTGTTTACTAACCCAACTGACACAGCAGAAAGGGACAAAATACCCTTCATGCTCCCATGCTTGTTTTCAAGGTCAAGAATGTGAAAAGGAGATGTTTCCTCCATGTTGGAATATTAGTTTGTTTGTTGGCATCCTATGACTGCATTTGCCATAACTCCAAATCCATATGCCACTTTCAGCTCTCTCAAAGATTTGATTCATGCATTTTCTGTGCAGAGATATCCACCCTGGACATGAACATCCAATGACACTGATAGTTTTCAAGCACCTTACTTTGTTCCAGTATGGATACCTCAGTATCCTACTGTGAAGGGAGATTTTAACTTTTTTTATCATCCTTAATATAACCTGAGTTTTAAGAAGAGCATTGGGAAAAACAGAAAAGCCCAAGAAAAAAAAAAAAAAAAAAAAAAAAAAAAAACTTATATCTTACTTTGTGTCTGAGGCAGGCGCAAACGGATTTCTTTCCACATTTTTAGGTTTGGGCCACAACTCAGGAAGAAACCATCAATTTACACAGGACAGTTATATTCCTCTGGATTTACACAAACGTGACCAAGTCCACAGCACTGGTCAAAATTCACAAACATCTGCAAAGCTCATCTGCATGGCACTTCTAATCTCGACTACAAATAGTTGATCTGAACCCCCTATTCAGGTCCTAAGCAGAGCAACTTCTCTTGTATTGTTCAGAGTATGAAAGTATGAGCTAGCAGTACTAAAACCCCATTTTTTCATTGTCTTTAGACTTGAACTGTACATCACCCTCTTTCACACTTCATAGTCTAAGCCAGCTTTTAATCCATTGCCTTCCAGCTCCTCAGTCCTCAGGGTACACTGAGGTCACGTTTCCTATATTTTCTTTGTAATCACAAAACCTACGGAGAAGGGGGGGATTTATTTTAAGATCTTCCATAACTCAAGAGCTGGAGCTGTAAGAAAGGACTATGCATTGCGGCACCGATGATCAAACCATGAGTTGGCAAGACTGGGCTTTCATTCAGCTGAACCACAAATTCACTTGAAACAGTGACTTGCTTTTCTCCTTTTGTTTCAGATCAGCCCAGCATCTTTTCTAACAGAAAATGACCTAGATCATTTCTGCCCTGAATCATCAACAAAGAAGGGAAAGGAAGCAAAGTGAAGATATCACTCTCCACATCTTCATCCCACAGCATATTGCAGAGGGCACAACTTGATCACAACTTCTCTCACTTTCCCATGACCTCTTGCAAAACAATCCCTCTTCATGCCCAAGACATAAAGCAAAGCAGTTCCTTTCACCCTTTAAGTGCACACTGCCTGTGATGGAAAGATAAAAATCATCTAACGATGCACAGAATTTCAGCTTATCGTGAGAAAAATGATACCTCAGCCACAAATGGCAAGGGGCATGCAGTGACTGCAGCCTGCCCAGGAGATGCACGTTAAGAACTCAGACGTCACCCCTGTGCTTCTGCAGCACTCGGGTGGGGCGAGCAGACCATTGTCCTTAAATTGTGGATACTGAGGCTCTAGCACAGCCCCACACTGCTCCCCTTAACCAAGAGAGGTGCCTTCCCCATCCCAAACCTCAGAAGCGCTTGTAGGGCATGGCTGCAGCTAGCCCCAGACCAGCAACCAGATGATACACCCACACCAGAAAGCCTAACTGTGTAGTGTGACTACACTATGAGTTCAGGTTTGGGGCTGAAGCCTGCATGGAAGTGAAGCTTACATGTTTGGGACCATGTTTCCTCCTCTGTTTCCAGCCCTGTGGACGCAGACCTTGGGGGTATGAGCTACAGCAGCCTCGACCATATCCTCACACCTTCAGCCTCAGGAAGTAGTGCAGGCTCAGCAACATTTCCCAGCCATGCTCCCCTGCATTGCCCACCTTTCCCTCAAGCACACATCTATTTCATTACACAGCTGAGCTGCAGATCACTAGAGGTCCTTCAGATTCCTTTACTCAACAACAGCAACACCTGAGCCCAGTCTGGGTGCAGGTTTAGGCTGCCCTTGGTTGCAGTATATCAGAGGACAAGGCACATCTTGATCTTCTAGTGAGGACCTCTGGTAGCCATCAGACTCATGTTGATCACAGCTATGGAGGGGAAGAGGAGGAATATGTTAACATTTCTTTTCCTTAGACAAAACTTAAGGACTTCTGTGTTTAACTGTGGAAAACACAAATGATGTGGTTGTTTTAACTGACCACCCTGGCTGTGATTTGAAAAGACACAAAACAGAGCCAGGAAAACCCAGATTTATGGAGCTGCAGACTGTTTCTTAATAGCATGTAGGAGAAAACCCGCCTGTACACACAGGCTTTGCCAGCCCCCACATTTGTCATCTGTACTGGTTTTACATCCAGGGGTATTTCTCCAAAATATCTACAGGTAAGCTGGAGCATAACCACAGCCCTGCTTTGTACAGCCAGGCAGCACCACAGCAGCCAGAACTGCTTTGCTCAGAAACAAACATTAAGGCCACTAGGCAGGAGAAGCACTGGGCCAGTCCCTCCTCAGGAAACCCCAGACACATTTCCAAACAGTAAATTACACCGGTATAAAGACTTGGCACATGGGTCAGGCTGGCTCTGTTGTTGTATGCTTACCTTCCACAGAGTCTTAATCCATTCGTTTTCATCATTAGCTGTTTTACTGCATAATCATACCTTTACACAAGTGCGGCCTTCTCCTGATAAGATCACCCTTGGTAAGCCAAAACACTTCAAATGCAATGGCTGGCATTCAACAAGGAGAGTTATTGTTTTGCTTCTTCCCCCTACTTAAGCTTGATTTGGGTATAGATTAGAAGCACAGACCAGAGACAACTGCTGGAAGCAGAGAAAATACAGGGGTTTCTTGTCCAAGGCAGAAGAGAGGGGAGGGAGGCAGGCTGGGGTGACTGGTCCTCAGCCAGCCTCTGCTAATCCAAGCGAGCCATCCTCATCAATACCACTTTGCTTTGGCAGCTTTTCAAGAAAAAAAAAAAAAAAATCACACTCCCCTTGTGTAACATGCCTTAATTGCTATGTGTACCACACACCAACAAGAAAATCCAGGGGGGTCACTGTACCATGATGAACTGCATCACCTTTAATACTTTAAAGAGAAAACTTATGCAGCTGGGAGAGGGGAGGGGATGGCACGTCCCCTCTGACACACCAGGCACTTTCTTTGCCACTCCCTCTGCCACCCCCAGGTGCTAAAGCCTCATCACCACCACAAGGTGATCTCAGAGTGAAGCCTGCTGCTATAGCACATGGAAGGAAACCACTTTGGCTTGAAGCCTCAGTTCTCACTCTCTCCCCACCCTCTTTCTTCCCTTCCTCTCTGACACATTTAAAGCACCTGAGCATCAAGGTACTGAGATATCCTGGAGTGAGCCTTCCTTCCCCATCCTGCTCCAATGGCTCTTGTCACCAGGCCCCTGCAGCCCAGCTTTTACCCCCTTTTTTCTACCAGGCCTTCCCTCCCTCCTTCCTTTCCCTCCTGCTCTGGAGCCACAGCTCTGGAGCTTGCATTATTTCCTTTCTTGGAGCCTACAGTCTGGAGCCAGCAAGGTTTGTCTGCTTCCCTGGGTTCAGCTAATAAATTGGGATCAGGGGGTCACACAGCAGGGGACTTGGAAGCCTGAGAGCCTCTGACACCATTTTTATTAGTTTTTACTATACATACCATTTCAGGAGCTGGGATGCCATCCCAGTGGGGCCCTACCCATTGCTTAGTAACTAAGATTTTGTAATCTAAGTTTTGACAAGGTCATTTTTTACCTTGGGAGAGGGTGGGGGAGGGAGAACCCCCACGTACATTAATTACACAAACACTGTGGGGACAATGCAAATAGGAACCTATTTCCCCTTTGCATCAGGGCCAAAGAATGAAAAATCTTTTTACTGTAGGGCTATTTCCAACCTAACAGACCAGGATACTTTAAACAGACTGATACAGTCCCATCCTGTGTTTGCAGTTTCGATGAATGCCTTTCAGCCTGTCCATTTTCCACACTGTCCATCCCTACTGAAACATGTTGGCAACAAAAGCAACCAAGTCTGGGGGTACCATAGAGCCTAGGGTATGTGAAATGCCTGCTCACCTCTGCTGGAAGCACAGGGGTGCCCCCGACCAAGCTAAAATTAAGGAACAAAACCTCTACCAGCTTCAGCATCACAGCACTAATTGACCCTGTGTTTAGTTAATCACTGCTGGCACATAAGGTACAAATTACCTTCTGGCAAGCCCTTGTCCCAGCAGACAGAGGTGTGAAGGGCCCAAAAACCTTCTGGCCCTTGGGGTCAACTAGAGACACTATTTCCAGATATAATGTTTCTTAGAGTAATAAGCAGGACGTTTAGAAAGCATGGGAAACAAGGAAACACAACTACTGTGACAACTCAGCACTGGGACAATCTGCCAAGAGCAGGTACAAATCCACTCACGTCGAGAGACGAAGGGCCCAGCTGCTGTGCCCTGCCACAGCTTTAAGGAGATGGTGCTCCTCTGGAGAAGCGAGCTAGGCAGTGCCGAAGCAAGGCAAAAGTCATTTGGGCCTAAAGCCACAGAAGACAGGGCAGAGAAGGAGCCGGTCTCCCAGGCTGGACCTTCCCTTTTGCATTTAGTGCTGGTTTGTGCAGCTGCAGCTTTGCTGTACTCATTAACATTGTGTTGTTTCTTTTTCCTTTTTCTATTTTTTTTTCTATTTTTTTTTTTTTTTTAACCCCTCCTATCTACTGCTCTGCTAAATTCATTCTAGAAGGAGCAAAAAGGTCCTTTGGTCACTGCTACCTTTGCCTTCCACCCTCTCCCTGATCCAGAGCTGTGTGAGGTGTATGTCTCTGATGTGGTTAAAGTAGGACTGAGACTGAGTAATGCTTTGAGGTCCTTTGGTATGCATTTTGCTGGCTGTCACCTCATCGGGCTTCAGCATATGCTTTGAGGTTAAGTCCCAGTGTTTGTGTTTTGGGCCTTTATTGTGGTTGCTTGATTTGTTCATGATGGCCTTGGCTCTGCCACCCCACAAGCAAATGCAAAATTCACAAAGTGGTGACTCAGTCAATTTATCCACTGGCAGCAGCAGCTGGCAGAGGCTCAAAACAGATCAGAGAACAGAGCAACAAGTGTCTCCAAGATGGATTTTAGACAAACAAAGAAAAATGAAAAACCTGAAAAAGCATGGAGGGAAAAAGCCTGAAATTAAATAAAGGGAGAGAAAAACAGCTGGAATGTCAAATACAGACTGAAAAGATCAAAAGTAAACCAGCTCTGTGATAGGCAGGGAAGTATACTGTGGCTCTGAACAGAAAGACTCGAAATATGGCAACTTACTGGCCCATGCATCTTTTTCCATTGGTTAAAGTCAGCTTGCATATCAAAAGAAGTTGCTTTTTGCTGCCAGCACTGGAAGCTCAGAGCAGAACCTACAGATCAGGCTGTGTTCTTCCTGCTTCAGGCATCAGCCCTAAAAATAAAATGACCCTGGAGGACTCAAAAGCTGGCTTGCTCTTCTGGCAATAGGATATGAAGTAGGATAGCAAGGTTCATGCTTGCTCTTTTGCAGTTATATAGTCACTGTGCATTTTCAAACAGCAAAAATATGTCATCAGACTTGAAGGGGGAACGTCATCCTGACCTGGTTTTACAGCATGGTAAGACCTTCATCCCAGGAGGTGAAAACAGAAAAAAAATGATCCTTGCAATATGTCCTCTCCAATCTCACAACGCAGTACCTAGGGCACTTACTCACTGGACATGCAGAACTGTGAACATTACCAACAAGGAATTACAGTACGAGGCCACCCGACTGAACTGGAGGTGTGAATTTTCCAGTAAAAGCAAGACATGATGAATTATGACCTAAGTAAACATTTCTACACTAACCATGTTTCAGGGTGAACATGAGAAAGTATCACATACAGAGTTATATGATAAGACACTCTACAACAAAATATCAAGTTCTCAGAGGGAGGAAAGATGGTCTTGTGGTTAAGCGAAGCACTAGAGTCACAATGCCTGGGTCCTGCCCTTGCTGTGACCCATGGTCATCCTGTGAAACCTCAAGCAACTCTTGCATTAGCTGTGTAGTACTTGTGAAATCACTACAGCATGTAGTGTTTTTCTGTTTTTGTTTTTAAACACAGTGCACAGCAATTTACATTCAGAGAGCTTCATAACTCATTGCTGTTTGTTTGATCTCCAGCCCCAACTTTTCTGGCAAAATAGCAATTAGAGCACAAGTGCTGAGCAGGCTCTTTGTTGCTGTCCATGCCCTACCAGACTCAGAAAATGATTGTGACTCAGTCACCTAAGCTATTCATGTGTAAACTGGGAGTCATTATAATTGCTTTCTAAGCATTAATTGATTATTCCTTGTAGCACTACTACAAAATTCCTAGATCAGAGAGGAAGAAAACCTACAAGGGGAGCAGAAAGCAACAAAACTGCAAACTGCTAATATATATATTTTTTTTACCACTACTTCTTCTGAGCACTGAGATGCAGGAGGTATTTTTCTTCTCATGTCCTCACTTCATCATTGCACACTACTGCTCTGTGACTTCAGTGCACTCCATCCCAACTTCTTTTTGTTCAGACACAACTCCACCACAGAAGTGAAAATCTAT
>VXAV01011755.1:10764-31655 GCA_013399715.1 Alectura lathami
TGTACCTCAGGCAGAATAATCCTTCAGCAGAATGCTTCACAAACTTGTCATCAAATTATTAGACTTCTAATGAAAGTAAAATCGTACAGCCACATTTTACTGAGTAGAATATACATTATATATGTACACTGCATGTGAAAATGGATTCAAATTCTGAAGAGCTACTGTAGCAAAAGGGATGGAGCAATGAGCAAAATATCCATATTTTAAACAATCCTAATGGATACTTTCAAAAACTTACTAATGATTTTAAAGTTGAAGTTTCTTTAATAGTAATACCATGTAGCAGCATTGCTTTGGTATTCTGCTTTCCTAGTCCCCACTGATTGAACAGGCTTGCCTCTTTCCTATACCACTGGGACATCTTTTTTCTCTCAGTATTCTTTCAAAGCAATCACATTAAAATCTTATGCCACAAACTGATGTTTGTTGCGCATCTCCCTCTTTTCTTGCCATAGTACCTAATGTTTGGCCATACCTAGTTCTTCCTTAAAAGATGCTGAGCAGCTCTAGTTGTGCAGGCAGCACTCCACTCCCAAAATAAACAGTAAAACTTGAGTGAGCATATTTTAAACGTATTAAGATGCTTAAAATCATATTGTCTCATTTTGTCCATGTCATATGCAAAAAACTTACTATTGTCTCCATTATTTATAAGATGAAATTTACATTCCCCTTTTTTTTTGTAGTTCCTTTTCTTTCCTTTCAATTGTCTTTTCAGATTCAAATCCAGAGTCCCCGAGTGCTCTCCTTCATTTCAGATTGATTGGAATTGAATATTCATATTGATTTGCCATTTACTTCATTGAATGTACTTTTCTTAATGGGTATTTGATGTCATTTAATGCCTTTGGAGATATTTATCTTTTCATAACACCCATAATTTCTGAATGCTTTTGGGGTGAGGTGAGGGCATAACTCTCCTATAACTCTCCTTCGCTTGCTACTTTCTGCTAACATTGATTCAACTTAAATCCACCTCTGGCTGAGTATTTCAAGTGGCTGTGCTGCTCTTCACTGATCTCTTTCTTGTCCCTTTTGTAATGGATATGTCTGCTTCTGGAGATTGCTCCTGGACTCACATAATCAGAAAGAAGCCTTTTTCAGCATGGTTGAACCTAGCTTGTTTTTCAGTGCTAATAACCACTGTGTGCTCATACAGACCCTTTCACTTCTGCCTGTGATTCTAAGTCATTATTACTGGCTTAGATTTACCAGTCCAAATGTGACTCCATTCTTTAGGCAAGCCAAGCTGCCTAAAGATTGAACATTAGCAAGTCCAAAGTGGTAATTTTTCTGTGGGTGTACCTTCAAATTCACTGTTTTGAGGAAACAGAGGTCATACAAAAACCATCATTTCAATAATGTGTTCCCTTAATTCCATGGAAGAAAAAAAAAAAAAAAGGCTAATGCGTATCTGGAACCTTTTTTTCAAAGCCTTCCAGGAAAAATGGCCTAAGTTTTCCAGAGCAAGTAGATNCAAAGCCTTCCAGGAAAAATGGCCTAAGTTTTCCAGAGCAAGTAGATACATCATTGTGGTGGCTACACTTCACCAAATTAAAATCCAGCTTCATGAATGAAATGTTGTGCTCTGATGCCTATATCAGAGCATTCTCACTGCCACAACAATATCAGGATAATCAGTGTGGAGTCTCAGCAAGGCAGACCAACAATTCGTTTCCATTTGTAGAAAACTAACCACAGACGAAACTCATGAAAACAAAAGTCAATTCACAGGCAGAGAAAAGGTAAAACCATCTCCATTTGTATACTTCAGAATTTAGAATGGAACCAAAACAATATGGTTCTGAGCAGCATATAATACATGTTTTACAAAGTTAAATTGGAAAAATCATGTCTATGTTAAATGAAGGCTACACAACACACCGCAACTATTCACTGACTGTAGGGGACTATCTTCATGATCTCTTTTCATCTCTATCCATGTCCATCAAGGACAATCCATGTCCATCCATGAAACGTAAGACCCTCAATGTTCTCGTTGGTTTGGGAAGTCTGGAAATGTCAGCAGAAAGGAGGATATGCCACAGCAGACATTTGTCTCCATTTGCCTTGTTCTTTGGCATTGTCCACTCTCACCTGAAATGGACCACTCTGCGATGGGAATCTATGTTAGATGAGATGGCTGTGTGTGCGCTTTAATGTTATCTCACTGCTTATAAATTCTCCATCTTCATATAGAGTCTGCATACGATCTGATGTTTTGCACAGTCAAATGTACATAAACATATATGTACACATGCATGCATGTGTGTGTATATATATACATATCCTTTTTAGAAATAGGAAAGTAAGGAAAGTTAAGGACAGCAAGAGATTTAGGTAAGATTCAATTTGTCTCTTTCTGTTTTTCAGGGTATGTCAGGCACCCAGTCCCTGTGAAGAGCTCAGGGTTGTGAAACCCAGCTGAGATCATTTTCCCGTGTCCTGCCTGGGGCATAATATGTAGTCTTGTGGGTGCACTTCGGTGACTAATCCAGACAGCTCTGTGTTCAACTCACTGGCTTCCATAGATCCCTGTGTAACAACCTTCTCCATGCATTTTGCAGGGAAGCTGATGATTAACTGAAGTCTGAAATTATTTGGTGTGATCACAAGTGAGCTACCAGCTAGGTGTCCCTTTGAAGGGGGTGTCTCTGCTTCAGGGAATAAAAGGGCTGCACAAGAACTAGACTTCCTGTGATTCTGTTTTGGACTTCAGCAGAGAAATCTCTAATGAAGAAAAAGTAGTTGCAATCTGATGTAGGTGTTCCTGCTTTGGCAGGGGGATTCGAGTAGATGATCTTTTGAGGTCCCTTCCAATCTCTAACATTCTGCAATTCTGTGAGATGAGACATCAGGGAGGTCAGCGCAGGCTATGATTGCTCCCTGGAATCTCCCAGACTGATTCCTGGAAACCTGTTATTGCAACAGTAGGAGAAGGGCAGGGCTGAACCAGCCAGCTCCAAGGCACTTATTCCGGCCTGAGACTTTTTTATTTATTTATTCTTATTATTATCAGATAATAATCTTTTTATTATCAGATTTATTATCAGATCCCAATATTCAGGCAGAGCCAGACCAGCTTCCCACATGCCTTAATTCTTAAATTATTGACTGTATTGCTCTCATGGAACTGCAGCTTTGATTAGAGATGACAAATTAAGGAAACTGGTGCTGCTAGGCAAATAAGCTGTCATAGCTAAGATTTTCCTCCTTCATCTCTGATTGAGGATCCTCTCCTCAGCTGTAGGGGACAGAAATGAAAAGGAAAGAGAAGCAATGAGATGGGATTGAATGGCAACATCTCAGTGATGCCTGGCTGCCCCTTTGTTCAGCCCTGCTTCGTGGTGGCAGTCTGCCACACTGGGTCACTGTCACAGGGCTGCAGATCATCAAATCATCATGGAGGTTGGAAAAGACCCCCAAGATCATCTATTCCAACTGTCTACCTGCCTCCAAGATTGCCAGCTAAACCAGGTCCCTCAGTTCCACATCCAGATGTACCTTGAACCCCTCCAGGGTTGGCAACTCTACCAGATCCCTGGGCTGCCTGTTCCAGTACCTGACCACTCTCTTGGAGAATTTTTTTCTAATATCTAACCTGAACCTCCCCTGGCGCAACTTGAGATCATTCCCTCTTGTCCTATCGCTAGCTACCTGGGAGAAGAAGCGGACCCTCACTCCACTACAACCTCCTTTCAGGCAGCTGTGGAGAGGAATAAGGTCTCCCCTGAGCCTCCTCTTCTCGAGACTAAGCAACCCCAGCTCCCTCAGTCACTCCTCGTAAGACTTGTGCTCTAGACGCCTCACCAGCTTTGTTGCCCTTCTCTGGACATGCTCCAGAACCTCAACATCTGATAGTGAGGAGCCCAAAACTGAACACAGCACCCGAGGAGCGGCCTCACCAGATCTGAGTACACGGGCATGATCACCTCCCTGTTTCTGCTGGCCACACTGTTCCTGATGCAGGCCAGGATGCTGTTGGCCTTCTTGGCCACCTGGGCACACTGCTGGCTCCAGTTCAGCTGGGCACCAGCCAAAACCCCCAGGTCCTTTTCCTCTGCACAGTCTTCCAGCCATCTTTGCAAAGGCAGCAGGCTTTTTACAGGCACCATGTCATTATTTACCTTTAAGTCCTCAGTTTGTTAGTAGAATTATTCTCACTGGTGTGATCTGCTGCCTGTTAACAGGCATCTTCACTCCAGCTCCCTCTGAGGTCCAGGGTTTTGATGGAGATAGCTGTGGTTGAGAATATGTTTCCAGTAAAGGAGACCTACCTCCAAATGCAGACAAGGAACTGTCCCTTTCCCAGTATATTTCATTTGGACCTGACCCAAAGGATCACTCTATCCTGAAACTTCCACCAGAAGAATAAAGGAAGAGAGTAAGTCACAGCAACTCCTGTGAGCTCTCTAACTGCTGACAGCTTTACAAATGGGTTAACCTGTATCTCTCACCCGAGGCAGGCTAGGAAACAGGTGTCCTGCTTAAGAATGAGTTTTGGCCCACACTGATGAGAAAATATCCTTAGTCATGGTCATGTGCTTGCAATTTATAAACTGGATTCTGGCAAATTAGAAAGAAAATTTGTGTTCCCACAAAACCTAATTACCAATACATTATCGGGAAAATTCAGAGCTGCTTTCCTATTACTTGTGCATGTGGATTTACATACATTGCTAGAAAAACATTTCTCATTTTACAATGTAGTTGAACAAAATACATACTGTTTGTTTAAGAAGCATCTAGTCTTGGATAGCCAATAACCCATTTCTAAGAGACATGTATGCTTCTAGTCTGAGCACAGCTTTAATGTTAGTGATTATTGATTGTTTTACTTTTGTTTTCTTAAATGGCTGTACATCCTTTGCTGTTTTCGTTTATTTACTTCATCTCTTCTTTCTTATTTTACTTTATCAGTTCCCAGGGTAAACCTGAGATCTCGAGACATTTCAGGTCAACATGCTACAACAGCCAGTATAATTTGTCACTTGACTTCCACATACTAGTGTTTCACATGTCACTCACTCCATATGTGCACCTGAACCCATTAGCTTGATTATAAATTGCTGGTTGATAGAAAATTATATTCACAGGCATTTACTGGGCGTAATTACTCAGCAGGAGCCACCAACCTGAATCAGTTACCCATAGAGTAAGCATATTTCCCTAAGGATTTTTGGAAAATGTGGGAGTAAATGTCATGACTGTCAATGGTAAAGAAGACATCTGCAGTACATGGGGATACTTCCTCCAAAATTTTACTTTTCACATTCTTCTGTAATAAAGCATAAATTTTAGTCTGTGTCTCAGTCATTTAAATGTAAATGGAGTTAAAACAGTTGAATGATTACGTGGTAATCTACTGAGCTATCAAAACACATACATCACTGTGTGTTTGGAAAACAGATCTGAGATTGTGGTTGTTTCTACTGAAGCAGTCAGTACCAAGAGGACATGTTTAGGGTCAATGGCAGACTGAGCTGAATATTGGTTAGACACAGAACAACTCTTGCTCCAAAGGGCATGTGTAAGTTTTTCAAAGCTATCTGAAATAAATAGGAATTAGCTGGCACATCCGCATGGATGAACACCTGTGCTTCTGGGTGACTTCCTTATCTTGGCAGCATTTATCAGCTTGTGCTATGTACCAGGCTTATGGGACTATTCAGTTTCTGCACACCTGAACAGTGTGGGTGAAAATTAGCTCTAATCCAAAAGTAAATTAGCTCTGCTAAAAAGTGTGGTGTGCAGTGAGCATATACAGCTGCTAGACAGGAAGAGCCTTGAGTCTGTGGTTCAGGGAGAAAGGGTGTCTCTATTTTCCTCGAGATGCAACAAGACTGCATTCTTCCAAACTGATCAATTTAAAATTATTTATCTAGTTTAAGCCCCTTTAGTAGTCAGAGAGGAGAGACTTGTGTCTCTCAAGGTTGATCTGTGAGAAGTACATCAAATAACTGATGCTGGAACTCATTATTCAATGTCAGTTCCTCTATTTATCTTGTAGAGAGAGCCTGAACTAATCTTTCGATTGTCTACAGTCAGGCAGCATAAAATCCATCCTATGACTACGGGCTCAGTTCATTTCTGTGAAAATAAATGCCTAGCTGCCAGTCCAACAGCACAGACCTTCTGAGGTCTGCTGTTGTGTCTGCTCTCTGTGGATGTCAGGTAATTGAAGGCATCTCTATATGGCACTGAACACCGCTTTGGAAGCGACTGCATTTGAGCCATATGTACCCAGCTACGTGGGCAGCTGGCCAAAAGCAAGCAACACTCAATGCTGACATTGCTGCTTGACGAGTGTTGAGTCTGCTCCAGTCCATCCTAAGGTCTGCTCTGGTCTGCCCCAGCTTCCTTTCGCACAGAGTAAGGTTGTGCCTTCTGTTTTTATTAGACAATCTTTCTATATTCAAGCACTTCTCTGAGATTTCTGTTTTCATGAAAACACTACTGAAATCTTCCTGTACACAAGACAAAGAAGAGCCCAGTATTAACTCTGCTGTGATTACTTTCCTCTCCTGGGTGTAAAGACTTCTTTTAAATAAAAAAGCACATTAGCTATATGCAACTGTCTCATGAGACAGTATTAATTAGCTGTATAATTTGTTAGTTTAATTAGTTAGATCTCCACATTTGACAGTCTTTAGAATACTTTCTCATTTTTTCAGGTGCGTAGTTCTCCTTTCATTTCCTTTTACTTTCTTATTCTTCATTTCCCCCCTTCATTTTTTTTTTGTCTATTTTTACTTCTTTTTCTACATTTTTTTTCATTTTTCTATGTATTTCACATCTACCTATGTCTTCTCCAAATGGCTAAAGAGCAGTACAATCATTAAATTGGTATTATTATGAATTTAAAAGGAGGAATACAGGCAGTTTTCCATACTGCTCAGCGATTAGCATGGTCCCTGGCATGCTTTTTTCCCCAGGCCACAATCATTCCCTGAAGCAATCTCCTTCATGTTTCAGAGATTAGCATAGACCAAAGGCTGCCCAACAGGTAGCTGGAATACAACAACTCTGTTTTGAAGATTGAGAGCTTATGCATAATGATGCAACCCAGGCTGTGCCACTTAGCTTCCAGGCATCTATCCCTCCACCGTTTTATCTTCTGGTATGAATGCAGTCAGTGTCTAAACATGGAAATGACAATCACACGCAGAACTCTGCTTGCTGCCTGTCATGAGAACACTCCTGGATACCATTGAGTGAATGGCATTAAAGGAATAGTTTGGCACGTAATTTACCAGGTAAATTAAACAGTTGTTGTATCAACTGCTTCTGATATATACCGATATGAAATCAAAACTCTTCTGAACGGGAAATTTCTAAGAATTTGGTTGGAGACTGAAGACCAGGACTTACCTCTGTTCATGTGTCCTAGTCATACTCCAGTTCCTCGCCGCGCAAACCTGGTAAGCAGACCTGAGCATGAATGGTCGCAATGGGATCTGCGACTTGCACCAACAGGATCTCCTGTGTGGACAACCCCAAGTGTCATATTGGCTCTTTTCTGTTAGTATGCTTCCATAATATTTACATTGGGCAAAATTAATGCTTTCCTCTTTATGAATGGAGGTGTAAAATAAGTAAATTTCCTGAACTTCTAACCAACTCACAAGGTCATTCTAGTTAGCTTTTCAAAAAAGAAACTGAATGCATGAGTTTCCTTTCCTTTCTGATATATTTGGTGGCTGTTTTGTTTTTGACAGTAAAAATACCCTTCCCAGATATATTTATTAATTTTAAAAAAATTAATCGGGATGCTTTTCTCGCTTCTTTCTCCTTCTTTATGTTACCTTTTCACTAAAAAATGTAATTGAATGAAAAGCCTGGTGGATAAGAACAATAAGCAGAATAATGGAGATAGAAGAAGAAAAAGTAGCATTCATTTATAATTGCAAAATACTGCCAGATTCTTCAATTTTATGATAAAATAGAAAGTAGTAAGTGATAATTTATAAGAAAAACCTTCAAAAATGAAGGCATGCAGTGTCCATAGATCAAACTCAATTCTTATTCCCCATGGTGGCGGCCAGACGACAAGCCAAGCTGCTTATTGTCCCAGAAATCATGCTCAGTGATCAATAGTTCTACAATCATTGCCTGCAATTGATGTTAAAAAGATGGCTCAAAAAGAGTGGGAGAAGTTTTCAAAGTGAAGTATAAGATGCACATGCACAAAACACATTATTTTTGAAAAGAGACGCACACTGCAGAACCTACATATTACTGCTGAATAACTGGCCTGATTTTGTAGTATGTGCACTTTTGCTGAAGGGCATGAGCTCCTATAAATCTTAAATACGGGATTAAAAAAAAAAAAAAAAAAAAAAAAAGAAAAAAAAAGAAAAAGAAAAAGCTTTGCACATTCTTGGAGAAGTAAATCTGTTCTTCTGCTTAAAGCATGAGAGATTGTGGTTGCCATGAACGTTTCCACTCAACATTAAACCAAGGGAACAGAGACTTTTTGGGGCTGCTGCGAGAGCTGATCCAGAAAATGAGCTGCTATGACCAGCACCGTTAGATTTCACCTGTCTACCACCTATTTGTCACTGAGCATACATTATTTCCGCTGGAGAGGTGAACCTAAACATATTCATTTTCTTAAGGGTTGCAAAGATATGTAATATTCAAGCTAGCCAGCAACTTTCTGTTTATACTTTCTATCAGTCTCCGTTATCAACACCAAGTCTGATGCTGGACTTCAGGTGATAGTGTGAATCCTTTTGAGCCTTCACAGCCCAAACCCTCTGTTTCTCCGAACAAGTTTCTCTGCATAAAACCACTCCAAAATGTATGGAACACAGGGATATACTCTGTAGTTGTTCCACAAGGAAGAAATACACTAAGTTTTATTGCCAGACTCCAAAATCCCATTCAGTTTTTCTTTTAACATCTTTTGACTGGGAACAAAGGAAATAGATGGGGATAGACTTCGCAGAGCTCTAGAGTCCCATAAATGTACTGAAATATTTGGGTTGAAAGTTTCATCTTTGCTTTGTATGTAACTGAGCAGGGAATCCTGTTCTAATGAGGGATACAACCAGCCATTATCTCCATTTCTTTAGAAAGTAAATTCACGACCACCTTGAAGAAGCATTCATATTGACTGCAAGGCACTTTCGCTGCCTTGCGCCTGCACTTCCCAGCCACCCAGAGAGATTTCACCCTCAAAGGGTGTTATCTCTGTCTTGCCTGCTAGCAAGCCCTGAGGGATAACATTTGAGCCTCACCAGAGCCTGTTTCTGGCTTATAATAAAAGGTGACATCCATCATACACACACAGTACTTATCCAGTTCTGCTCATTATCAACAATATTTGTTTCATAGGCCTGTGTTTGTTCACAGATCTTGATGCATTATTATCACACCAAACAATGAGTAAGATTAAAAACAAATAGTGGCAATAGTAATGGGCACCAGACTGGCACCTAGTCTGCCCGCACCAGCAAGAAGTCTTACTCTAGCCTTGGCTATCTACAGGAAGCCAAAATCTTGCCTAGAGACCCAGCTCTGTAAGTGTCCCTGTGAGATCTTGCTGCTGTAGGGTTTCTCGTGGTTTATGGACTCCACCTTTACAGCATTATACCACTCTATAAAAATTATTTTCAATTTGGCTAGGATATTTTCAATATGGCTGAGTATTTTCCACAATACGTGTAAGTTTTAGTTATATGGCATAACTTGCACGTTTTATAGGACAGCGATAAAACAATACCTGTGTCTGTAACTCTCTGGCTTCTTTGAACTTTCTTACAAAATTTCATTGATAGATCTTTTCTACTGAGAATGAAAACTTTTAAAGTCACATTTTGAAAGGATACTAGCTTACAAAGAGTCTATATTTACCAATTAATATTCAAACAATATTGTATTTGGACTATGTGTTTGTATTGTTGCTCTGAAATCCCCATTGCAACTTCAGTGTCTGTGCTCTAAGTAGATAAATCAGAGTGATATACACAGAGATATATAGTTGAAATAGTGTCTTTCTTAGCACAGTATTTCTTCATAATAAATCAGGTGGGATTTTTAGTTTTTCTTTTTTTTTTCCTCTTGATTTGGCCATGTTCATAATTAGCACCCCAGCAAGACCATCTGCAGAGAGATCAGTGTTATTTAAGCATAGCTGCTAAATCATAGAACTGAGGTGTGTTTCCAACTATTTAGCAATCTGTCCCCTAGGGTACATTAATTTGAAAAGCTAGTATAGACATGCTTGCTCATTTCTGATCTCAGACCTCCTCCCTTGTGAAGAATAACTGGGATAAAATGTTCCACATGTCATCTACTCCTAAGTGTTTCTTTCAAGAGATGTAAAAGTTTCCCTTAGTGGAATTCCTGCAATAAAGCTACAGTTTCTAAAGTTTTCCTTATTATGCCTACCTTTCCCCCAGATCAAAAGTAAATAAATTTCTTTTCACTGGAAAGGGGGTTGAAATATCAGTAGGTAAAGATAAGATGCTAAATCTAGAAATTAAAAAGTAAATTCCACTACCTACTCACACCATTTTCTTTCTTCCACACCAAGAACAGTGGTTTGCAAAACTGGCAGACTCAGTCACAAATTTACTGTGTTAAACAGACTGTCCTGTAGGACCTGGTACACACGGAGTGGTAGCTCTAGCTAGCCTGAATTCTCTATTTGTTGGCAGAAATTCTATCCTTGACGACTGTTGCTGAATTTATTCTATTTGAAACTTTTCTGAGGCTTCAGTTTGAAACTGTCAGCCAGGTAAAATCCACTGGTGAGTACTCCAGCTGCACAAAGGTCTTATCACCCACAATGTATTGTCTGGCCAGAACAAAGAGGAGTGACAGGCAGCATAACCGTCTCCGTAAAGCTCTCAGACAGGACATTTTGTAAGCCTGATGCCACTGCTTTGTATAGGTACAGGGCTGCGGTTTTCAGGGCTAATAATTCTTCACTCTTCTTTGAATCCTCTTCCATTTACCAATATCTGATTCAAGACCCAGCACTGGAAACCAATACTGCAGGGATTCTACTATAAGTTCCAGGTATCAAGGTAATAAGAATCTTTAAAACGTGTTCACACATGACACAGCCATTTTTTCCTAACCAGAGATGCCGATTAAGTCCAAGACTTGACTGAAGGCTGTTAATTTTCTTGATGCATTCCCATAACAGTCAGTACAGCTTCTTTCTTCCTCACTATTGGAGAGCAGGTTGCTCAATGCTCAGTGTCACACACTATTGATATTGCATGGAAAAATGGTGAAGGCAAGGAAATCTGTGCTTATCTATTTGTTGGTTCAGCAGAACCACTCTTAATTCCCAGCTTAACTGTCGGAGCCTGTTTATCTCCCTGTACAGAATTGTTGTGAAATAAATGTAATAGATGTTGTACAAACTCATTTTCAGCCTCTTTTCCCTGCAGGCTTTTTCTTTATGTGTGACTATCCACTAGAGTCACTTGTTCTCTCTTTTCATCGACAGCTGGCCATTTCACAATTTACCCTCTGTTCATAGCATTCAGCAAAGGAGTAGCTACCTGGTTCAGAACCACTACTAAGTCCCCAGCATGCCATTCATTCTCCCTAGGTCTTTATCAACTTATCACAGGCTGTAGCTGCATCAGCTTAAAGGCAAGATAAGTCATTCACTGGAAAGCAGTTTCCGACAAATGATGCATTGCACTGGTGCCATTTTTAAACAGAATGACCCAGAGTGCATTTATTTCGCTAGAATCACAGGGACTGTGTCGACCGACACGTTTTTGAGAAACTGAAAACATCTGATGGAAAAGTGCTCCAGATCTGGCATCAAGTAATCAAGAGTGCATGAACAAGAGGCGAATTTCACTTTTGAAATTGTCCAACCTTTTAATTCAAGAGACTGCTTGTTCACACACAGTTGCTGTGGTGAGATTTGTTTAGGTCTTAACAGGTGGCAGAGTGACAGAACTATAATCAGAATCAACATGAACATCTCCAGATTCTTAGTCTAATTTCTTATTAGGACACACTGGCAGGTAGTTGTCAGCATGCCCATAACAATCTCTTGTAATGAGTCTTTAGCATAATTTTAAACACTCAACAAAATGATTTATAAATGATTAAATAGTTAAATAACAGTTACATTTTGACTGCATCATCAGATTAATAACCTATTTCTTACTTTAATAGTGTGTAAATATGTGTAGTGAATCTATATACAGAAATAGAAGATGTCTGAAAAGAGAATACAGTGAATCACTGCCAAAACAATGTACTTCTTTACCACTACCAAAACCCCATAATCTAATCATGCTTTAATAACAGGCCTTGTGAGTAGGGGCAGGGTAAAAGAAAATAACTAGAAATAAATAGAAACCATCTCAGTGGAGAGTGGGAAGTTCAAGACTGGTCAGTGGTGACTTTTGAACCCTTACATGCTGCCTTTGTGCCTGTTTGTGTGGTTTTCAGAAAAACAGACGTGTTTTCCTGCTTTGTGCTGTTATTGATGGACTTCTTATTTTCCTGTTAATTTTAAGGGAAATGCTCTCTTTTTCAGCATTTTATAGAAAAACTAAATATTAAACAAATTCAGGGGGAAAGCACTTGTTTGTCTGAGACCAAAGCAACGATTCCTCAGGACTCAAAAAGTTCTTACTGCATTATTTAGCAGTTTGCACCGGTTTGCAGCCCACAGTTTCCAACAAGTTTCCAAGCACTGTAGCCTTTTGCCTTGACGTCTAGAAGTGCCTTAGTCTAGTAAGGGCCAGTAGCTCAGACCCTAAGGTTGTTCAATGCCTTGTCTGATTCAGCTGCTTCCCTGGTAGACTCTTAATCTCCTCTGAAATTCTTCTAAAATTAAAAAAACACATCATCACATTTGTGGCCTCCCATTCCCTGCTGCCAAGACAGTTTCAAGAGTAAGTGACATACTCCACTCAGCTGTGCAGGAGTTATGTATTTCAATTTTCTTAGAATCCTTGGGTGAAAATCCTCTGTCTTAATGATTTGACAACATTCATTTGAAAAAAACAGTTCTAAAGCTGTTCAACTAATGGTTTGACTGGAGATGATGGACAAATTTCTCGTAAAGAAAGGAATGTCCCTGAGCTCATTTGTCATGGATATTGGTGAAAATAATTCATTGGCTTTTCAGCTAGGGACTCATATTTCCTTTTCTGTCCTCTAACATCTCAGTCATTTGTTGGCCTGCAGACTCACTGGTAGCCTTTTTATTTCTGGTGCACTTGAAAAAAATTACTGTTATTAGGGTAAATACTTTTAGCAATTTGTCCCTTTAATTTGGGGTTTGTTTTTGTGTGTGTGGGTGGGTTTTTTTTAATGCCTTTTTTTTTTTTTAATTTAATGTGCCAATGTTTGTTCTCTTTTAAACTTAACCTATTTGGGCAGTATTTACATTCCTTTAACATTAAATAGTATCCTCTTTCCCTCTGTTTAGCCAAGATAGAATTTTCATTCTATTCTGAGTCGTCAGTTGGTGTCTTTATAGTCTTAATTTTACCCTTTCAAAACTCACCCCCTACATTTCATCTTAAAGTGTTTATTATTATTAAATAATTTCTATGTATTCAGTCTTACTTACAAAGGCATTTTTAGAGTATATCATATATATCACTTATAGTCACTGTAACAAAAAGCTTCTTCCAGAGTGTCTCTGGTGCGAATTCTTGGTTATTTTTGAGAACATATCACCAACTATTTCTCATCTGAAGAAAACAAACAGAGAAATTCCTCAAAAAAACCCAGCTGTTCACCCTTTCTAAAAAATTGATCTCTATCACAGCTTCCCCATGAAACTTCCCCCTCCTCTTGGAAATATTTGTATTATGTCTCTGCATACGGAGAACAAAAATCACTATAAAATCACTGAAGTTGATACCACTGTTGAACAGAAATGCTGAGAAGCTTAATGACAAAATTATTGTTGGGGATTGCAGATGCCAGTGGGGCTCTAGGTTCTCTAGAAAGATGACTTTGCAAAGTCCTTAAACAATGCAGGATTTTTCTTGTCCCTTGAAACAACGTAGGAGTCTTTGACCACCTATGAAGTAATACCAAGAGGAACATTGAATATACCTCATGCATTTTGTTGTGCTGGTGGAGGCATTGTCAGGTTACATGCAAGCAGAGGTGCCAAAGCCAGAGAAAGCACAATCCTCTGCTATCTGTGATAGGCCTTAATGTTTGAGACAAGTAAAGCTAGGGAAGGTAATAGCAAATGAATGGCGCAGAAGTCTATTTCATACACAGGTATAAGTGGTTGTCCGTAAGACAGACAACGGCTGTTATTCTGATGCAGTTACCTGCAGGTCACTGCTATAGATCTGTTGATGTTTTAACCTTTGGCAGACTAAGAAGACAGCAGGATCAAAGCGGACAGACTTCCAGCACAGACAGCAGAGCATCCCTGCAGAGCCACGGGAAGCTTCAAGATGGACGTAACAACAACTTACTAGGACACGGCTGCACAAGAGGCTGCAGCAGCTAGTGAGGTACTGCCCCACACCGGCTTTCACCCTGGGGGTGAAGAAGGGTCCCCTCCCAAATGCCTTCACTCTCGCCCCTCGGATCGCAGCCAATCTTGCTCCAGCAGGATTCTCAGCCAAGGACAAGCCCACAGAGCACATCGGCTAAGAATTTCCACCTACAGATCAGCTCTTCTTCTGATTCTGCCACTGGAAAAAAAAGTGACCATCAGCCACAAAATGCAGTTTTATAAGTAAGTTTGACTTTCCTTTTCAAAATCCTGGAAGAAAACTTGAAACACTTCACTAGGCAGCCTGTTTCTGCCATGTTTCTGGCTACCTGCAAGAGACAAAGCTACAGTGGGGCCAGCTTTATCTTCAAGTCTTTACATTATCCTCTCTGTCTCTGTTAATTAAAATGGTCCGATGTTGAATTTCATGAGGCTGCTAGACACAGCTGTTTCTGAACATCTGCTGTTGAGTTTACAACAGATGTACATGATGTAAATACATGAATGTGGTGTCAAATAGGCTTAACACCGAATAATTTCATTTAACTACCTGAAGGCCATTGGAGATGTTGCAGCGTTAATGTCTTCGTTTTGTTCTTTAAACTCATGTCTTCTGCTTTGTAGTAACAGATGTGGCCCAGGCCAAGTCAAAGTTTTGCTTGTGACTGCTGTGGATGTGGGATCAGACACATCAGCAGTGTTTCATAATTATGACAAAGAAAGACCTTTTTATTTGCAAGAATAAACTGACTGAGCCAGAGCTCAAAAGCTGCGTAGTAAGGAGAGCTAAAAACATTTCTCAGATCCATAGTTAGATGTTATAAAATATGAAGAAGTTATGTGTGTCTCTGTTTCCATGGTTCTATTCTGGATAAGAACTGTCTTGAATAGAAAGAAATTCCACACTTTTATGGTATTTTGCGGCATGTACATCCACATTTTGATAATAAATGCATGTTTGTTCTGTCCTATTGTGCTTTTATTTAAGAGTTATTTGACTAAATTTCATTTCAACTTTTAAAGAACAATAAGTTAGGCTTTTGGAATTAATAAGCATTTTATTTGTAATAATCTATTTTTACTGTATTGTTTCTGTTTAATCTTTTACAAAACAAAGTTCTTTGTAATTTAATAGATTTTTAAATTTGGTTTCACATTATGTGATTTTGTCACAAAATTTTCATAAAATACAGATTTTTATTGCTCCATGAGATGATCTGGTGTTCCTATCAACAACAGAGAAGTTTACTAATATACGAAGGCAAAGACTTTACATCTGTTAAGAGCATGGTGTGGGTTTACTTGCTTAATTTTGGCACAGGCTGAAATCATAGGATCAAACAAAGGGGCGGAGTTTCTTTGGTCTTGAGAGGGCAGTTTTCATTGCCCAGAATAAACTGTTTCATGCTCATCCCTTCTTATAATGACCTCCTTTTTTATTTTTTCCCCTTAATATTTATTTCACTTTGGAAAGACTAAAGTGGATAACATTTGACATAATTTCTGGAAAAAACTATTTCTCTTTTTTAACTAAAAATATATCCTATCTTAGATCTCAATCTGGATCTTGATCTTAGAAAGAAAGGAAAGATTTTATTTACTTGAGTAAATACATTCTTCCAGGATCCATGCTGTATCAGATAATACAAATTAAAGCCCAGAAGCTTTCAGAAGTAAGGTCAGTAAGATATGAAGCATGAAATACTCCTGAGAAGTTCATTGTGAGGGTGTCAGGTCTGCACCTGCTCTGCAGAGCCCCTCCTGTTGGGCTGTGCTGCCTGCTAATGCACACCCAGCCTCCAAGCAGCCTGCATTTACAGAACAAGTCCTTATCCACAGTCTTTTAAATGCAAGAATTTCATCAATGACGTATTAAAATTTTAGGGTTTTTTCTGCAGGTAGAACTCAATCAGCAGCAGGATTCTTCTAAACATTTGCAGTCTGATCTGGCTGGCTGCAAGATGTCTTTGCCAATGCTTCACTAAGCTGTTCTTGAGTCAAGCCTGGTTATTTGATAGATGGCATCTCCCTGAATGTGTTTGCAGAGTATTATGCACGAATGCAAGCCCACTCAGACACTTCAATTTCACGGTTGTTGCCACGTGGTCATTTCTCAAACAACTTTACTACTTGAGGGAAAAAATAAAAAATAAAAAAGTCTGTGGCACCTGCACTGACTGCAAACTGAACCTTATGTGGCATATAATTGTCTTCATCTACCTACTGCACAGGTCAGCAACTACCCTCAGCTGCATTGTGGTGACCCAATGCGCTTTTAGCCCATGTTTCCATTCCCCAGCACAGCTACAAGGAACTGGCCTGTCATGGGAGGCACCAACATTGGTGCAGCAGAAGTTAAGGAAGAAGGCTCATTCTTTTTAGTGTGAGCTTCGTGAGAATCAAACAGAGACTACAAGAAAAGTCACACAGCCTGGAAATAATCCTGAGAAGTTCTGGGAGGGCTTTTGTCTCCGCTAGCTTTAGACATGAACAAAATATATGTGCCTGCAGCTCAGTTAGCCATATCTAGGCTAAAAATAAAGAAAGAAGAATGCTACCATAGGATGTGGTGGATTTGATCTGTCTTGATCGTCTCCTTCAGCAGATGGATCTCCCTGTAGCTCTGCCTCCATGGAGTATAAAGTCAGTGTACACAGACAGTTCATATACAGATACGCACATTTTGCACTGCTTTTAGTTAGATGAATCATGTTTATTATGGCACAGGCATTTTGTGGAGATGCAGTCTAATCCTTATGAAAAAATAGGAGATACTGTGGTCATTTCAGCAGCAGTAAGAAAGAGCCATTTAAACTGTTTCTATCCCTACGTGGGAAAGCGGTATTAGAGTGCTGGAGAAATTATGCAGAAACAGACACTTGCAATGAATGCTGCCTTCTTTTTCCAGCAGAAGTGAAAACAGGAAAGGTAACCCAAATAAATGCGGAAGGTTTTCACAAAATACTGTGTGAGATGGAGGGGAAAACAAAGAGTGGAAATCATAAAACCAAAAGAAGCTACTTGGGACTCATTTATTCTACACAGTTCTATTGCCTTGCAAAAGCAGCCAGTGACCTTAACTCCCAAAGTCTCATCTTGCTTCTTTACATCATTTCAAGGGTAAAATATTTTTTCTCATTTCTCTTCCAGGGAAGAGAGAAGGAAGTCTAACACAGCTGGAAAAGCAGTTTGCTGCTACAACATTTTATTGCAATGCCACTAGCTCTACAGCGTAACAGTTCTACTCACACACGCACAGTCCCACAGCATCACTCTACCTTAAACTCTGCCAGATTTACCTTCTGTTCTGTTTGCTCCTTCTACACTGTGCATTAAATATTGGCACAGTGCTGTATATGTTTAATTGCCAACTGTCATAAAATACAAATAGCTCTTTTCATCTGCAGTCTTGACAAAATGATTAATGAAATATATCCAGAAGTTTTTCTGTAGATTTTTGGAGGTGGGAGGGGTGGTGATAGATCTTGATACATGATTTCAAATTACATCCAAGTACATAACAGAGAAAATAGTTGACAGCAATCCATTCATCTGTCCATCCATTCCAATTTAGATGTTTTCTGCTTGCAGAAATACATGATCACAGTTTGAAACAGATTTCTGACAGCTTAAGCTAAACCTATGTAATGTTATATTGGGATGTACAGTGACTGGCCGAATAAGACCCAGAGCATTTTTCTGTTTTCTAGTTAGGTAGCTATGCCAACACTTCTGCTATGAAAAAAGCATTTGCCAACACAGGAAAAGCTTGGAGGTTTTGGACAGGTACATTTACAGCTGTGGTGGGAGCTGGAAAGCAAGCAGCCTTCATGCAAAAAAAACAAAAAACAAAAAACACAGGTACACTCTTGAAACTCCTGTGCTAGTATCTGCCTCAAAAGCAAAATCACTGCAAAAAAATCACTGAAAAAAATCACTGTACTGCAAACAATCAACATTATTTGTATATCTGGCTCAGATAGCTAAACTACAACAAAGAGAAGGCAAGACTCCACCTTCTTGCAATGCTGCCCTGCTCCAATTCTAGCTTCTTCTGCAGCAAAAGGAAAAATAACTCGTCACAGCTGCTGGAGCCAAGATCACCACCCTCGCTAGAGAAAACAGAAATTATGATTTCCTATGCAGCCATTGCAGCTCAGTCCCTCAGCCCGTGCTGCCAACAAGCCCTGCAGTAAATTTGGAATGAGGGATAGTGTAAAGCCTTTTAGATTTTTCTGGTGCCACACAGAGCCTCAATGCTAGCTGGTGTGATTTTTAAATAAGAGCTTTGCAGTTCTTCTGGAGAGCATACTGTTAGATAAATAACTATTTTCTTATGCATATTGTGATAATCATCTTAGCTTCCATCAGAGTAGTTACTTCTGTTTATCAACAGTGGATCAACTACTCTCTGGCCAGCAGGGAGAAATGTTTTGTTATTTTTAGCACTCATTTAGCAATGCAAATTAGCTTGCCATAATCATGTTTATGAGAAAACACACAGTACAATCAGGACCTTAATAATGACTGATATTAGCTATGCTCTATACATCAATGAACTTGGCTCAGACACACAAACTCCATTTTTTTTTTGATAATTTTTAATTGGAGAGGATGAATGCATTTAATCAATTAGAGTAATTTTTAACAAAATATCCAAACAGTCCTCTCGAGTCCTCCTAGACATTCAAAAATCACATTGTAGGACAGAAAGGTTTATCGTTCAGTCTGTTTTTTTTTTTTGTTTTTTTTTTTAAATGTCTGCTATAAACAACAACAATATGCACTCCAGTGGTGAGACACTGACACAGGCTGCCCAGAGAAGCTGTGGGTGCCCCATCCCTGGAGGCATTCAAAGACAGGTTGGATGGGGCCCTGGGCAGCCTGATATAGTGGTGGCAACCTTGTCCACAACAGGGGGGTTGGAACTAAACTATCTTTAAGGTCCTTTTCAACCCAGGCCATTCGATGATTCTATGATATCAGAACCTCTGTAGCATTCAATACGCATTAAGAGAAATAGGACTAAGACCAATCCTAAAATTTAAGTCCTTCTAAAATTTATGTCCATGAATATAGAATTAGGTAAAATCAGTGTCCTTTGAATCTAATTACCTCAACAGATTTATTCAAAGGCACTTTCACGGGCAAAAATATGTTGGAACTAGAGCTCTGGAGAATTTTTTGCACCTTACTTGTTCACTGATTTGATATGTGCTATATTACATTCCTAAAAATTTCCCACAATGATTATTCTGTACTTGAAAATCCCTCTTGGAGGAGCACTATGTAATTTAATTAGTAGTTAAAACTCTGCTATACAATTCTGTAGCAAGGATAGTATTCTGCAGTCAATGAGCTAAGATATTGAGGCAATTTCTGGGTGATTAATTAGTGACAAGAGAATGATTTAAGTCTTGAGCCCTATCATGATGAACGCCATATCGGTACATTAAGGTAAGTCAGACACTACTGCAAGGAATTTAGATTTTGAACTGACTTTATAAGATATAACTTGAGGGCAGACATAAACTAGAGAAAGCATTGTTCAGGGAAGTAGGTAATAGTGAAATCAGCTTATTAAATGTAATGAGCAATCATATAATGCAGATTTATGGATTTTTTCCTCCATTAAATTATATGCAAGATCTCCTTTAAGGTCGTAAGTTTCCCATTTAATTTGAAAGCTGAACTATACAATCTTGGAGAGAAGGGAAAGAGCCGGGGGAGTGGGGAGGAGGCAGAGGCAGCGGCAGTGACACCGGCAGGGCTGTCATTAGGGCCTTGTCCTCTGTCCAGCTGAGGCCAACAGGAGAACAAAGCAAAGGTTTCAGTAAGCAGGAAATCTCTGCAACTGCAGAATCAACAAAAGAGACCTGTGAAGACCTGAGCTGAAGTATGTGAAGAGAATGAGAGCCAGCATCAGAGATGGGCTGTTCCTGGCGAGAAGCAGCACATTAGCCAAACCAGTGTGCAGAGCAGACACTGACCTTCAGCATGGATGTATTCCTTATGAGGGCTCATTCAGTGAATTTCAACTTCCCTTCCCACCCTGGAGGTGCTCCCTGACAACAGGCATCAGGAGCAAGAAAGCCCTGCACTTCTGTGCTGTCATGCCTTCCTTCTCTCACTTGTCACCTTCCTCTTCCTCTCTCAGTGTAATTCAGTTGGCTCCTTCCTCTCCTCTCAAAGCACCCATCGATGTTCAAACTTCTCCAGCACAGTATCATTCCCAGCAGGCTGGTTCTAACAGCTTCCCCCACGATGCCTGGATGAGACTTCTGAAAGAGCATCCTTGGGCAGGACCACTGTTACCCAAAGATATTCTTCACATCAGCTGAGGCATTGGTGTCACTGCACTCTCACAGAATCATAGAATGGCTTGGGTCCAGCCTAAACCTCCCCTCTTTCAGTTTTAGCCCATTCC
>VXAV01011756.1:9594-27464 GCA_013399715.1 Alectura lathami
CATCTTTAGAGGGTATCCAGCACATTTTTCAAAAGCCTTACCAAAAAGAGATGAATATGATCCTCTTTCATTTTATCATGCACTTTATGGTCAAGCACAAATAATACTGTGTGTTGCTTACTTTCTTAGTAAGACACAGAACAGCACATCCAGCTAAGTTCCTAAACCGCTTGCTTGTAGGGAAAATTCTTGAATGAGCCTCAAAACCACTACGGCAATTAAAAAAAAATCAGCCCCCCATATGTTATTTTTCATTTAATGATTTCTGAACTCTTTTTGGTGTTGTCAAGCTTGCCGACTAAAAGCCAGGCAGAGCCAAGGTACTGGCTCCAGCCTCTCTCTGCTTGCTACTGGGCTGGGCTGCAGCATGGCTCTCCCACAAAGGGGCTAGTGGGATCATCCCAGGGTGTCTTTAAAAAGCAGCTCATAGACTCTTCTGCCCCCTCTGGAAAGTATAACCACTAAGAAACATTAAGAAGCAATGTTAGCTGGAGTTTCATGTACTTGCTGTTAACTGATAAATGAAATCAGCAGCATGGGATTAGTGCCTGAGAAGCCCTGTGCTTTCAGATAACCTCGGAATCTCTTCAATGTAGACTTTAGGAGTCGCTACCTGTCTCCTTCTGAGACCCTTATCCCCTTTCCTCATACGATTTGAAGGCAGTAATTAATTTATTCCACCAAAGGTCTTCAGTGGGGCAGTAATTTCACACAGTTCATACGGGTACCCTGCTGGTTTGTTACTACTTCCCCTTGTGGACACAGAGTGCAAAAATTTAATGCAAAAAAATGAGACGCCCAAAGACCTCAAATTAAGGTAAGGATTTTTTTTTTTTTTGCTTTTCAAATCTGCCTTCCTTAGTTCTTTTTCTATTGTCTGGAAGTCCCTAGAGATTCTGACATAAGTCCCTAACTCGGCTGGTTTCTGCGGAACAGAACACTGCCAGATGATGGCTCACGCTTCACTGACGACGTTCTGTCAGCTATCCGTGCTAACGATGGATCAGTGTCTGTCTCTACAGCCTTTTTAATAGGTATTTTATTATTTTGACACATTTCCTTCCCTCCTGTTAATCTAGGGATTAGCAGTGACATGTCTAAATTCATGCTTAACTGTGTTAACATCATCACTCTTGTATTGAATTTGCTGCGATCTCACGCTGCTAGCTGCCTAGCAAGAAGACCAGAACATCCTCTTGCTTAAATATTCCCATGGAGACTCTGAGGCTCTCTGCGAGCTCTAAAGCTTTACCTGTCATGTTGGCTACAACACAAAGCAGAAAAAAAAGACTGAATCTGAGACAATATGATACAAAAACAATGGAGATCCCATGGCAGTACTAACAAATGAAAGAGTAAATAAAGAGAAAAACTAAAAACCAAAGGGAAAATAGTAACAGAAAAGTGTCTGCATAGCCACACAGCACATGGGGAAAATCACATACCCATCTCCTGATCCTAACCAGGATCTGAAAACTTATTCTGACCAGATGCTTTGCTGATGTCTACCCCTGGGTTTTCTTCAGCACGGATGCGTCTGCTTTCCTGTAGCTGCATCAGGTGGACAAGCAGTGCCTGTGACTGTCCCTACCTTCCTCGTGGATGCATTCCCAGGAAAGTCTGAACCCCTTTCCTGATGGCCATTTTGGCTCACAAGCACTGTCCCTAGCACAGGGACCCAGGCTTCCAGCCTTACCTGTTTTCAGTCACCCATCTGACTGATTTCGCATTCCTCTTCCTGCTTTTCTTCTTAATCCTCCCTGTTTCTCATTGTACCTTCCTCCTCATCCAAGTAAAAATAATCCATGGAAGAAGGGGGAGACATAGTGTTGACAAAAGTTACAGGACTGCAACCAAGATAGGAGGAGGAGAGAAGCAGGTTGTCCATAACACTTCCATATTTATAATTGGTTACAGACTTGGATTTGGCAATTGTTGAACATTGAGAAAAGACTCAGAAGAGGGAAAGAGCTTGAGGTGTCTGATGGTTCTGCTCAAAATTCAAAAGGACTCTTGGCTTACTTGTTCTAGGTCATTTCTGACAGAAAAGGGTAACAACAGCTTCAGACTCAGCTCTTTCCTGTGAGATTGAGAGGGGCAGCAGAATGAGTAACTGTAATAAAGTTGACTTGGTAAACTGGATCAGAAGAGATGCTCTCTGGGGTTTCAAACAACTTTGGAAACAAATATTCCAAGGTTAAAGTTTGAAAACCTTGTTTTCGGAATCCAGTTAGACTCGGGTGGAAATGATTAAGAAGATGGAGGAATTGCATGGAGAGAAAAGGGGTGGAACTCTTCAGTTTGGAAATGTTAGTGTCCTTAGGGTTTACAGGATCTGGAAGGTGATGGAAAAGATGAATGCAGACCTTTTACACACCAAATCCTGCAGCTCCAGCACAGTGGACATTCATCAAACACAGAAGATCAGTTAAAAACAGATAAAACAAAATACTCTGCATAGGAAGTAGTGCATTTCTGTAATTTGTTTTCACAGGAAACAGTGGAAACTCATGGTAGGAGCGTGCAAAAAGGATTAGACACACTGATGGAGAAGAAGGCAGGACACTCTTTGAGTGGGATGTTGGGTTAGATGATCTCGTGGGATCCTTTTCAAGGTGTTCCTGTGATTCCGTAACAGTATCAGATGCTAGTGGAGACAGTCAGAAACATACCTGTGAATGTCCAATATCCAACCTTTGTGGGTATTGCGGCCATGAGAGGAGAGCAGGCTGCAATAAAGTAGCCAGGCTGTCCCCTCAAAAATCATTTCCTAGTTTCTCTGTCAAAGGTAGAGTCCTGTCACAGATGGTCTAGTCCTGTAACTCATTTCTTATGTTCTTAACCACCAGGTGCTGCACCAAGAACTTTTAGAGCCTTAAGCACATTATTCTTCTGTGCTGTGTCTTTGTCTAGTTTCAGGTCTCTCATTTTCTTTACACCTGGTTGTCTGCCACTCTTACTCTGTGCCTGCACCGTGTTTTCAGATTCCCCTGCCCTATCCACATTTCCCCATACTGCTCACAAGCACCTCACCCAACTTTTGCGTGGGCTGCAGTCAGCTACCTGCACGCAGGCAGCACCAATTGCTCTGTGGTGCCTGTCTCTGAGGATGGGCTTGCTAGGAAACAGCTGGGCACAACTGCTGGACCCTGCAAGGCTATTGCATCATCTCCTAGAATGAAATTACTTTTGCACTGGCTGCTCCAAATTCCCCCAGACATCTCACTCCAGCTTACCTCCACCCCCAGACACGTACACACTCCTCCATGGGTTAACTTGGCAGGAAAACCAGGTCTAAGAAAGGCGTCTCTCACACACACCTGGTCTGGTTTGGAATGACTCAGGTGTCCTTGCTTCCACTTCTGTACTTGTTAAATGGGACAAGCATGCAACGAATCCAAGCTACTCTGCTCCCAGTGTGTTCTGCTCTCATTAGAGCAACTCTAGATCTGGAGCAGCTCTCCTGGTGCTAAGGGTAATATTTCCTCATTATTGCTATTCCTGGTAGATCAAAAATCAAGGGCATTGGAGCTGCTATGCAGGACATTACAGAAGTGTTACTGTTAGAATAGATCCTGGTTTTCAAGTAATTAGATTTTTTTTTTTTTTCCTTAAGTGATCATAACTATTCGCTTCTCCCCATAATTATTCTTTCCATCAATAGCTTAGAAAAAACTCCAGAAAGTCTAGGCAACCTTTAAAAACCTAAATCATGGGCAAGATGATACTTAACTGCATATATTTTTCCCCCACATCTTGTTTCACAATAAGGCTGCAATAACTTGGCTTGAGCTGTCTCCTTGTTGTAAGAGGTACCGTCTTCTTTCTGTAAGCTGGGGGTTGGTGTTTCCCAAAAATTTGTAAAATGAAATTGAAATGGAATAAGGTATGGGAATCCTCAGGCTGGCACTGCAGTTTTCTTCACCATCCCTCAGAATAAGAGGACCCACATCCTTTTCCATTTTGGGACCACAGGCAGCCTGCCACCATTGGCACATGCTTGCTTCCACGAAGTTCATCTGTTAAATACTTGCAGCCATTCCTGGAGGAGGCTGGCCAAGCAGAGAGCACAGAAGAGATTGAATATTTCACCTCTGTACGCATTTATGGAAAGCTTTTGCAGATAACAGGATCAGAGCTTGCCCACAACAGACAAGGGATGCAAGTATGTCAGCACCTTCAGGTGAGGCCCCAGGGAGCCCTCATGCTCCCTGTGTATAAAAGATGGGTGAAAAGAACTCCTTAGCTCCCAACTTCCAGTCTAGTACTTCTTACTCTTTAACCTGTCTTAACAGGCTTTTATTTTAATGGGAAAAAATAAAATTTCAGAAGAATGCTGCCAGCACTTTGCATTATTTGTCATGGTAATAAATGTTTTCCATATTAAGGTTGAATTGCCTCAATGGGACACACCTGTGTCCCTCTTACTAGCTGCGATCTGTGCTAATTGAGTGAATGATGTGCGTGAGGAAACACAATGGAAAAAAATGAAATTAAGATGGATGAATTCAAATGCACCTCTCTGGTGAAGTGAGAATAGTGTTGTTTTATGTTCTTTTAATTCTTGAAGTCTCAGATTCTCAGCTTTCTCATTTGATAAGAAAATTGCTGTTTTGTTCATGCTTCATCCTCTTTTGCCTGTATCCATTTCTACAATGAAGATCAAAACCTTGTTTCTGGAGCAGAGGGAGTTAAAACAGTCAACAGCCTTATAAAGTGACACCGCAGCTGTTTCTTAAATAGCAATGGATCTTAATGAAAGGCTGCTCATAAAATTATCATCGCAGCAGCAAGCAGAGGTCCCAACTGATATTAGGCCCCCATTGTGCCTAGCTCTGTATGAACATATTAAGAGAGAATAACTTCTCTGTGAGGAATTTAAAACCTCATTAGAAAAGGCAGAAAGAAGGGAATAAGGAATTAGGGTCCCCACAGGGTGAAGAAAGAGGCCTTGGTCACACGGGGACCATGTGATAGAGCCAAGAAGATAGCTGGCAGCCCTAGAGAAGAAAGTCGTTCACATCCAGCAGCTCAGGACCAGTTTGTAACTATTGCTAGAGGTCAAGATTTGAGACTTTCTGTTCAAACACAAACCGCTTTCTTGCCTGGGGACAGTCCTGGTCCTGATGTGAAGCACCGCATCACTGTGCAGTATGGAGGCAGTAGACCCAGCCTGGGTAAAGCTGGGCTATGCAACCAACTGAAAGCAGCCGTGCCATGTTATTGGGCTGTTGCACCCCTCTCCTGAGCCATGCCATCTTCTAAGGTGGTGTCAAATCTACTCTGAACTTGAAGTTGGAAGGGGCTGAGCTCCCAAGATGCTTCTTGGAGTCTGTTGGCAGCATTGACAATTAGGCAACTGATGCATTAACATGCTGGGGAGGCTCTGATGTTTATTCATGTGCCGTTCTTGAGGGTTTATTGAATTGATGCCTGGTAAAGCAACTAATGGGAGCCCTTGGCAGGGTACCTTAGATGGATTTCCTTATTATCTCACTAGATTTTGTACTCTCTAGCAAAATCAATATTAAAGCTGGTGCACAATGCAGCCTCTTTTACCTTCAGGGTTTAAAGATTTATGGGGTGTCAGGGAAAACCAATGAAAGCAAAAGGCAATGACATAAGAAGTAAAATCCAAGTGACACAAATTACTACTGAACTAGGGTGGGTGAAAGCAATCATTATTTTTTGAATTTTCTACCTTTGTTAGGGAATCATGTTTTTTTATTGATCTATTCCTCATCCATAAATCTTTTCCTTTTGCATGCTTTGGTGAGGCTGCATGTGGCCTTCGCACTCCAGAAACCATCACCAGGACAAAGGAAGTATTAAGTCCTTAACAGGAAGCTGTGAAGATCTGAGGTGATGGTTGTAGGGCCTCTGCAATCCAGGGATGCCGAAAGAGGGCTGGAGAGCTGGGAGAAGCAGCACTGATAAAACACAGCAGTGCCCGTCCCTATGCTTCTTGCCTTTTCCATAGCAGGTCTAAGCAATACTGCATGGACAGCTGCCTTAGCAGTCCTGTGAAACTGGGTCGGTGGTTCAGCTCATTTAAGTTGTGAATGCTGGAATAGGGAGGAAGACAGTCTTTAGCTCAAACACTGCTGTTACTGCCATTTCTTCAATGACTCTTTTTTTTTCTTTTCTTTTTTTTTTTTTTTTTTTTTTTTTTTTTTTTTTTTTTTAAATCCAGAAGTCATGCAGTGTCATGGGGTCAGTTTTCTTCAGATTTCAGACTTGCAAACTGATTAGCACTAATGCTTTTCACAAGCAATGTAGCCCCTGTCAAGATATGACCTGCTGCCTTGTAAGCCTGCAAGCTATGTTTCTAGCTAGTGAGGGCAATTATGGTACTCAATCAGATTTGTTAATATTTCATTAATTCTGTGGAGTTATCATTAAGATTCCCATCATATTTACTTATGAATGCCCTGAGGGGAAATAAAAGATAGCGTTTAAAAGGTTGGTAACACTATGATTGGAAGGAAAAGTGGATACACAGCTGCGTTTTATACTCACCAGTGCTACTCCAGACTTCCTGATCACAAAATTGCTGCGTGTTTTCTCTCCCATCTTCAACAGCTGCATGAAAAGACTCAATCCAGATGTCTTTGTGACATGCTTGGAAGAGTTATGAAGTTGTGCTCTAGGCCAAGTCAAAAGATTTTTCCCCTTTCCATATGTTTTTTATTGCTAAGAGGTTACAGCTTAAGTGTTAAAACAACATGGAGGGCTTGGGTTATCTAGCTTTGAAAAACCTAGATAAAGTAAGTTCAAGGTGATAATATATTTATGGATGTCAAAGTGATGCATATGGGGAAACCCTATCCTCCCACAGCTTGCATGAGATTATAATTAAACTGAAATGAGGAACTGGACTGCATGTACCAATCACCTAGTGACTATTCAGACAGGAAAGGTTTGTTAAGAGGAGTCAAATTACCAACGCGGTTGGTAGTATTCAAATGGCACCAGAGGTCCCACATGACCTTTCTCATCAAGAACAGCTGCCACCTGCCAATATCGTCACCAGTACGTGTATGGTATGTCCCTAAGACAGGCACACAGTAGCTGCAGCATCACATCCCTGTACAGTTTTACCCAGCATGCTGCAGTGACACATACAAAAATATCCTATTTCATGGGAGGAATCACAGACCAGACCTGGTGTGGGTGAGGAAAGGAAAGTTCTTAGCTGCCCTTTCTTCCAGGAGGCCTTTGGCATGGGCATTACAGTATATTCCTCACCATGCTCTTTATTTGCCTTCCTCTACAAGCTGAAGTATGATGTCTGAAGTGCAGTTCATAAGCTGGTGGAGATGAAGGTTATTTTGGTCCTGTTTGCATGCTGCTTACTGTCAGGATTAATCCCAGCATCTTCAAAGGAATTTGTCACAAATCTTGACATAAAAACTCTTAAGCACTCGATAGCATGGAGGTGATGTACAAATCCCATGTGGGGTCTCAAGAAAGGGGCAAATTTCAAGCAGTAAAATTCATAGCCCAGCAGGCTGTGGAGGATCTTGATGGTTCCTGTGTTACGAACTTCTCTCCCCCAATCATTTTATTACCCTGAACATCTGTGGAAACATCGAGGTGCAGGGAGCCTCCAGGCTGCTCAGCATGTTTGACTCCATTTTCTTCTTGAACATGTGCAAAAGCTACTTCTATTTGCACCTTTGTGGAGCTGTGATTTGCAACACCAAAGCCTAAATGACACCTGAGATCCCTCCAGAGCATTAAACAAACGAGCCAGTAGGACATCTCACAGTCTGGGAAGCCCTAAATTGAAAGCAGGAGCGCAAACTGCTTCAAAAATGAACTAGTTGGATTTCTTTGCTGTACTCCAAACCAGAGAGGTCTTTTTTTTCCCCTCTTTTTTTTTTTTTTTTTTCTCCTGCATGAATCCAGACTCTGCACACTCACCAGAAAAATAAACCAGGATACTGATTCAAGGTTATAATGGAGTAAATCCTGTGTTTCTAGTCTTATTTTATTTTTTTAATTAGATTCATGCGAAGAAAATATCAAAATGAATAAGACAACCAGGAGACTATCCACAGTAATAGTTTGACAGCATGGGTGTTTAAGACCTTATACACTGTCAGTGAGCTTCTGATCTGATATTGACTGTAGATATAAACCTCCTAAAATTAGTCAGAGGCAAATTAGGTTTTAGTAGCTTGCTGAAAGCTAGAAAGTGGCTAGGACAATACCAGGTAGTCTGGGCTTGACGATTAGTACTGGTTGAAGGACTGTGCTAAAATAACTGGCTGTAAGGAAAATGCCTTCTGGAGGCACCTCTTATGCTGTCCACAAGTTTATAAGTTTCTCCTTAAAAATAAGCCCCCTCCTTTTCTTGTAAGTGACTTTACCAAGAACAGCCCCATCCCAGGTTACAGCCAAGAGGAATGTAGTAAGTTTTGCAGTCACAGAATAGCAAAACACACAGTACCATTCTTTGAAACATTCTTTAAAGATGCTTACTTTTATGGCCAGTCATCTCATTGGAAATGAAATCTCTGTGATCAGAACTCTCTGTAAAGCAATGTTTTGTTCATTTGTTTCTGAGATATATCACGTATTGAAGGAGGAAAGCCATGATTATTAAGAACAATATCCATCAGTCTGTCCGTCAGTCCTTCCCTTCTGCTGAACCATTACCTAAAGGATTTCGGAAAGATTTCTTCAACTGCGAAAAAAGAAAAGAAAAGAAAAGAAAAGAAAAGAAAAGAAAAGAAAAGAAAAGAAAAGAAAAGAAAAGAAAAATAAAAAAGTAACTCTACAACAGCAGATTTCAAGCATAAATACTGTCAAGACTCTAAGAGCAATGAGAGGAGGGGAGAAGATAACTGAATAAAGTTAAGCACAGAGAACTCAAAACACATTTTGTACAGTAAGCACTAATACATTCTGATTAGTATGTTTACCTTTTAAGCATTAGACTGTAAGCATAGAAAGAGGACAGAAAAGGATTTTCTTTTTTTAAGCATGGCACCTATTATCCATAACTGAGACAATCTTCTCACAGACATTTGAGAATTGACCATGAAGTGAGTAAACCTTCCTGCAAACCTGCAAAGGCAGCTGCTTCCAGGTCAAGGAGGACTCCGCAAGTTCAGACTGCAATAAGTATGAATGTGGTAAAGGACACAGATAGATACANAGGTGTTATGTTGAGAAAATGACCAAGATTACTCTAAAAAGGAAATGGGTGCAAAAGATGATAAAACATGATATCAAATATTTCAAATATACTGCCTATGGTTCTCATTCTTTGAATTTTGTGCAAAGGAACCTGATTCTGCTTGGTAATTTCAATAGTAATATCAATACAAATCAGGAAAACTATGTAAGTTTACAATACAGAGCATTCTCTCCAATGGTATTTACAGGATGCTTATGCAGAATTTGACCTTAACTGTTTGCTTAAGAGAATCACCAATCGTTTAAAAACTGGAACACACAATTAGTTGGACGAGACCACTAAAGTGCAAGGCACTTAAGAGATTTTCTAGAGGTATTTTATACACAGAAAGTCAGGGAAACGATTTTTTTTATGATTACATTGTGAGATCAGATCATTCAGAAACGCTGACTTAAAATTTCTTTGTAGAAACAACAAACCTTCCGTTTCAGTGCCTTTACTGCCCTTGTAAAACCAGGTAATTGACTCTGCAAATTGAAGTCATAAATTACTAATTTCACACGGTGGGTGAGGGTTGAATATACTAATTAGCTGAAGAGTTGCACCCACAGTTCAAGCAAGCCAAGCAAATCCCATGTACGTACTTATTCGTGCTTCTCTCTGGAGCATCTGGGTCATTGCCACAGCTTAGAGAGAAACATCAAGGCAGATGCAGTCCCAGCCTGCACAGAGTGACAGTGCCCTGAAGCGCAGGCTCCATCCCTTGGGAAGAACACAGGGGAGGGCCCTGATCTAGGCTGTGGCAATGAGACACTGCATAGTGAAACTGCATTGTGGCTCAGTGATCCCTTCCACTTAAAACTTTGAGGGTGAGACTAAAACAGCTCCAGCTCCTTACATTACGTGTAAAGGACTTGAAGTCCATTTTTGCTTGGGGAGGTCCTGTTATTTCCTTTTTACCAGCGGAGGGCTCCTGTGGGTCCGACTGTGCTGAATAAGGCTCAGGCATGGTCTTGGTGGGAAGTGGTGCTGAGGGTGCCCCTGGCTGTGGGGCAGAGAGAGAGCCTGCTGCGGTGGTGTTTTTGCTAGGAGCTCTTTGGGGTACCATTTCTGAGCACCCACTTCTAGGATGCACAGCATCAGCAGCATCTGGTAGTGCTTGTTTATTCTGGGCATTTCTTTCTGCCTTCCAATCAGAGAGTCCGAGCTCAGAAAACAGATGGGATTGTTCTACCAGTAATTGGTCCAGCTGCTGTGGAGAAAATAGAAGGAAAAGCATATTGCAGTAATAAAAATATAATAAAAGGAATCAAGCAGGATACACAAGAGTATATGAAGCATGTCTGCTTCTTATACTTGGTCCAAAGAAGACATGCAGTATTTGGCAAATGAGATGTTGCCATAGAAAGGAGGAGAAAAGCCTAGAGGACATGTTATTCCAACAGATAGATCTAATGTGAAACCTGCAAAATGACCTCTATCAGTGGCCGTTGTAGTCCTGATCCTCTAACCCCAGCTTGTCAGGGAAGCTTTCCCACAGAAGCCAGAGCAGTGACTTGTGCAACATACCATCAGGATGCCCTCCCTGGCTTGGCAAGCTCGATCGTTCAGCCAAAATTCCAGCTCTGCCACCTCCTGACGAACGGCTCGATGCAGGAGTTGCAGGTTTCTGCTTTCCTCCCTGTCGGGACAGCAGAGAAAGCACACCCGAGTGAGCAGTGAACACTCTCCTCTTCCTCAGCCCCACCACAATACCTGTGTCCCCCTCTGTTGCCATCTTGTTTCTACCCATGATCACAGACCAACTTAAAAACAATGAATAACAGCCCTTGTCCACTCATCTCTATTCTTCAGTTATCCCAGTTGCAAAATTAAGGATGTTGCAGTTGCAGAGCCAGCCTGAGTAAGGGCAGGTTCATCAGTTCTGATTTATTACCAGCACAAAGACGCATAAACGTCCTACTTCCAGGCAGCTTAAGAATGGAAGCCTCTAGTAACTTTCTGAATACATGAAATATATTCTCTTCTCAATAATGACTGTGAGCATGGGCCGAGTCTATGAAAAGCTGAATGAAATCTCCTATTGCTGTTAAAACATAGTAGTTCCACGCTGAAAATCTGGCCCACATCTAAGGAGCAATCTTCCCCTTCCCAATGCTCATGTTTAAGAGCTTTGAACAGAGAAGCTGGACTTTCTTCTGAGCAAAAATGACAGAAATTTTATCTTCTGCTTGCAGTATGCCCACAGCTGCACCTCACTGACCAGCAATGCTGTGGTAACACAAGTGACCAAACATATTGCAAGCACCTACACTCTGCTGCTGATGCTGGCTTTGAATTTAAGTGTGTGGGGCTGCCTTTACCTTCCTTCGTCTGGCATAGCGTTGGAAAACAGTGCCTGCTGTTCAGTCAGGTGCTGTTCAATCACATCCAGCTTCGCACGGAAGTGCTGGCAGGACATCTTCATCACCTCTATTTCATGGAGGGTACACTGCAGAGAGCAGCAAGAAGACACACAGCTTTACTACTTTTCTTTGAGCATCTCCATGTTGAGTGTGTTTGAAGCTGACAGCCCACAGGACATGGGTCCTCCTCATACCTGCACAACAGGGACTCTGAGCAGCTGCTGTGAAAGCCCAGATGGCAGTTCAAGTTTGCTCTGCATACATCACCTGTATCCCAGTCACCACCTTTTTCCTAAATCATGTAGAATGAAGTCCCAGCACTACTCCAGTGAATGGGAATTACATTATTGTCATTGAAGGGGAAATAAACTTTGATTAAAGATCTGACGCAATGCCAAATCCTGATATACTGTTGTCAGTTATTATCTTTCAGCAGGATGAGTTGCTATGGATAAATGATAGGTTTCCTGTCCATTAGAAGTTAGAAGCTGTTTTGAAAAAGAGAAATTGGGAGAATGAGAACGAGGTTGAAAGAGAAGACGCATAAGAACTATGAGAGGGACAAATGTCTTTCATGACAGGTTCTACTAATTGTTACACCGATAATTTCTCATCTATCACCAGTTAGAAAGCTAGAACTGGGTTGATCTAACCAAGTGCAGACATTTACCGCAACAGATGTACATACAAGGAAAGCAACAGGGCAATTGTCCTGATTCAAAACCAGAAATCCATAATATGTCAGAGGATCTATGCCACGGATGTGACCATTTCTCTTGATTGAGAGAAGGAATCTAGTATGACTAATAATCTATATCCACTCTAATGTAAACATCTACACCAGGAAATGTCCCAAAGCATGTGAGATCAATGAGCAGAAATAGTACAATAAAAATTCAGAGAGGGTTTCCCATTATTACCTTGGAGCACAGGAGTAATATAAGGATAACCCACTAGTAACATGAAAATAAATCTTATTATATTTATTTATATATATATTTATCTTATTATTATTATATATATATCTGAAACTGCTCAGAGTGCAAGCTGGGATATGGCATGCTCTCACTTTGTCAGATTTTTATCTTTTGTAAACCATGGGAAGACAGTGTAGGAGCCTACACTCCAGTGCTGACCGCTGTAGCTGATCGAGAGCAAGAGGCACATTTGCAAAGAGTGGCAATGCTTGATCTCTTTGGATCCTTGGAATCATGTCCTTTGATGACCTCTTCATGTTTGTGTGCTTGAATGTGTCCCTCAGTTTACCAAAAGGCATAAAACTTGAGGAAGCCATCCTTGCTGGGGTCCAGCTTCAGCTGGAGGTCAAAAGAGTCAAAAGATGCTCCTCACACATTTGAGAAACTTCATTCTCAATCACCATTTAATGCAGCTCCCGTGTCAGGAGCACCCCTGATGTGTGTGACCCAGGCACAAAACGTCCCATAGCAGCCAATGAAACACGTAGCCCTAAAAGCCATGGGATAGCACCAGAAAGGGCTAATCAGATACTGGCAGTGGTTTGACAGGCCTGGCCCTGTGGCTGCATCAAAGATGAGCTTTCCTAAGTGTCTGCTCCACGTGGAGCGCAGCTGGTTCTCTTGATGCTACAGGTCTGAGCAACAGGCACAACCTTCACTGAAGCAGCCAGATGTGTTATGAGGACCCTCAGGTTGAGTGTTGATTGATTGCTCATCCTTTCCTCACCACCACTCCACAACCTTTAACCTTGACCCTAAGAATGTTTGGCTGTTCCTAGATGGGAGTGCATGGTGAGTGAGTGAGCAGTGCCCGCATAGTAATCATGATTTCTTCAAGTGTGAGCAGAGTGAGGGCTTCTAGCCATCAGAAAAGTGTGTCCTGGAGAGCTCTCATTCTGCACATCTCTTGGAAGAAGTTAGTGGACTACAGATAAATTTCTAGATGGTTCCCCAAGACTAACAGACATCTGCAAAACACCATGCAAAAGATTCAAGAAGCACAACTGAAGAAGGTTTGGTAAAATGTTACGGATGAGGTATGGGCAGCTCCACTGGCTCTTTAAGCGTATTTGCAGAGCACATGTTCACATTCAGAGCACAGGCTCAGTAAGGATGGAGGAGGGATTAACTTTTCCTAGACCACTCTCAGGTTTAAGGTGAAGTGAGTTTAAGTGGGGTAAATTTGCTATCCATCAGTTGCTCCATAGTGGTTGCATTCCCCATGCTTGCCCTCAGAAAACAGGACAAAACCTAAGAGAGCTTGTTTCAGTAAAAGACATAGAAACTACCTCACCTTTAATGCAAAGCACAAAGCATGCACAAGTATAATCTCTGCAGTGACTAATATTTGGTAAATTCATTCATTGCATGGTGACTGGGATGTAGAGCCATATCCCAAAGGACAGATCTTGGATAACAGTATGATGCAAAGTCTGTTCCTCCCACATGTCCTGTCCATAGATTACATCAAGAAATCACCGCTAGCTGCCCTTAGAAGAGTGACAAAACAGTAGTCAGTCAATGAGAAAAGGCTTCCCAGTCCAACATAAGGTACTGACTCACTGCCATCTTGTGGCAACAGAGAGCTAACAAAAGGCATGTTTTTCCATCACTGTTCAAAGGCAAGACATTTTGGATTTAGATACTCAATGATGTGGCAGCACAAAACTCACCAGTTTCACTTTCTGGAACTTTTATGTAATCATTTTCTTCCTCAGTCTGTACAACAGTTCAAGTTTCATAACCTTACGATATACAAAGAGAAGAGTGAAAATGGAAACTCCTGCAAATTAGCAGGCTGTATGCTGCTCCCTTCCACATTTTTCTCAGGACATAAAAGCCCTTTCCAGTTCCCTCCTTCCTCTACACACTCCGAGTCTTTCACAGCTTTTGGGAACTCACAGTGATTTGGATCAAAGAAAAAAATCTGGCTAAAAAGGACAGATTGCAAACGGTCATCTTAACACAACTTTAGATTTTATGAAAACTTCCTATTCTACCATGATAAAATGTCCTGAGGCTCTGAGAAGTTGCCATTCACTTTCATTTAATCGGTTTAGCTTATGGCATGTTTCTGGGTATGCACAGTTAGTATTCAACAAACACTATGTAACAGAACCTACGGTAGCTCTCAGTAAGAGGATTGCACTTCATCATACAACCTTGTATTTTATGCAGTCCAATAAGATACTCATTTGCTGTAACTCAGCTCATTTATTGAAAATCATTGAAGCTCACTGAAACTCATTCTGTAAACCATATCCTTATCTCAGCTCTTCATTTAACGTGTAAACTTCACAGTAACCATTTTAAGACTGAACTAATGTACACCTATTACGGAAATAAGCAGCCCAACAAAAATTAAGGTATACAGATACGTTTGCCACTTTTGATACTCCCAAGATATGCACCACTAAAGAAACGAGCATGAGAGGTGAGGAAAGGGAAAGGCAGCTTGTGCACTTAGCACATAAGCGTGTCAGCCATTCATGCATTGTTATTTGAAGGAACCTACTCACCGGAGGAAGAGTTCGCATTGCAGTTTCCTGCAGGATCGTCAGTGTCCTCAAGAGCTGCAGCTCGGTGGCAGCCTGACTTGAGCAGCAGCCCACGGGACGATGGGGAGAAACAGCCCCAGGATACGACCATGAGCGGCAGCCGTGGCAGTAGCAGCAGTGACAGCAGGGAGTGCCTGGTGCACCTGTCTCACCAGAGGTTTCACCCCAGCAGTGTGGCCTGTATTTGCCAGAGAGCATGGTGTCAAGGGAGGCTGATTTTTTCAGGCAGCCACGGGGTGGGCAAAGCACTGGCAGCTGCCTGGTTTTCCTGGGGAGGACGTCAGTTTGGCTGGAGGCTTCAGCAGTCTGCTTCATGCCGTCCTTTGAAGCCCCTGGGTCTGACCATACGGGACAAGTACCCTCAGAGGAGTGTGCTAACACGCTGGCCAAGTCCACAGGGCCTTCCCTAGCAAGGCTGCCAGTGTGAGGAATATTTTGCCCTGTGCACTTCATCCTTGAAGTAAACTCCAGCCCTGAAGGCATCTGAACAGTAACAGATCTCAGAGGAGTATGAGTCATTTCACAGCTTTGGACAGTGTCTCCCTGTTTTGGTTTGTTAGTAGCTAACATCTCCCTTGCACTACCAATCTCTTCATCTTCAGGTGAACCTAACCCAGGCCCTTCTGCTACACAGGAAGAAGGCCTGCAAGACACTTGTGGAGAACAGTCTGGAGCGGCACAGCCCTGACACAGAGTTTCTGGGAGCCCACTTTTGGACAAGCATCCTATATTTTTTGCATTATCACTCATTCTGCAGAACTTCTGCCTGTTTGTCTCCCCATTCGCTGCAAGCAGGGCACCATCTGTGACGACCACTTCCACACGACACCACGGTCCTTTAATACGTTCTGTACTGTCTCTGTGGGTATTTTCAAGACATGCAACTCTGATGTCCTTTTCAGTCAGGCATCTCTGAGCTTCACCACCACCTATGAGTTTGCTCTCAGTCATGACTGCAGGGTTTGTATCACTCAGTTCACTGAAGGCTGCATTCACATTTTTATGTCCTCTACTGAAGTAAAACTGATGACCAAATTTTGAGGAGACAGGATCTCCTTCATCCTGAGTACCACTCTTAAAACAAGAAGAATGCTCTTTTATGTACTCCTCCTTTTCCAGTTGCTTTCTTCCAGTTTTATGCTCTTTCTTGTCCATGCCACTTAATCTTTCTTGGACAAAACTTTGCAGCTCAGTGTTGCAGGCCTGACAGTTGCCATTTCCTTCAGTCAGCAGAAGACAAATCTCTGCTTCCTGGTCACTGTATGCTTTTGTTGGTCTAGATACTGTCAGGGTGCTCTCACAAGCAGTGATGGAGGCTTCAGCAACACAATCGTCTGGGTTTTGTTGGAAATCTTGATTTAACTGATTAAATTGTGTCCTATGCAACAGAGCTGTTTGTTTGTTGTTGATATCAGAAAAAATATTCATCTTTCTTGGCACAGATGCATTCTAAAGGAAAAAAAAAAAAAAAAAAANTCGAAATATCACATTTTTTCTGTCATATATACTTTCCCACCAATATTTTGACCTGGGCATTCCTGGGCCCAGGAAGCTTCTTTAAATACATCTTTAAATACCAGCAAACCAAAGAATCAAGGATTCTTGTCTTATTCCTTCTCTAACCATGCATTAGTGTGGAAGAATTGGATAAAATTCTGAGAATGCTTTGTGCCTTCTGAGGTTTTCTAGGAGGTTGAATTTGTTTTCATTAAGCTGTCACAGCTCCATGATTTTTTTTTTTACATTCTTATTTATTTATTTATTTATTTATTTATTTATTACTTGTGCTAGGGTTGTAGAGTTTTCATGCACCAGCTGACTATTATTGTTGACTTCTTACTTGCAATACCAAGAGTTCTGGCAGCTCCTCCATGAACCCACTGCTGTCTGACTGGCAGCTGCTTGTTCTTGTATTCATCATTTCCACTGGGGAAAACAAAAAGACAAGAAAAATTAGAAGGAAGGAAAAAGCATAAGTTGGCCAAAATAAACACAGAACTAACCAGAGGCACTTCAAGTGTTTTTTCTCCTTCTAGAAATATTCTTGACCCTGGTGGTGCTCCCCAGAAAGCTGCAATATCACTATGACCAGAACAAATAACAAAATGTGCTCAGGATAGCTACTGCTGATGATGCTCACTTTTCTACCAGTTTAATCATCAACCGCAGATTTCATTTTTTTATATATTTGCACAACATATGCAATCTAAGTGAGCTATAAAGAAGGCAGCCATTTGTTTTCCTTTGCTAAACACATTGTCTTTTGACTCTTGGTGGTTAAAACCGGCTCAGGCCAAGTTTCATTCAACCCTGCATAGTTTCAATGACTTCAGCCAGATGGCTTCTGCAGGGAGAAGATCCTGCTCTAGTCTCCCTCTAGGTCAGTTCGTCCTTACTTTGAGGAAGCTTTGTTAACAGATTTTGGTCTGAGGACAGGAACTCAAAGTAACAAGTAGAAATAATGTAGGACTGCATGGCAAGACATAAAAATGAGAGGAAGATATTCTAGATTTACTCCAGAGGTTTCTAACAGGTTCTAACAGCCACACCATCTGGCTGAATTAGTTCTTAATCCAACTTTTGCAATTAAATTATACACCATTAGCAATTTGATTTCATCAGTATAAACCAACCCTCTTTAAAAGTATAAGTGCTAGAGAGTAAACCCACAGTTATCCTGTACATCCTGACGACAATTCTTAGTGCTTGGATAACCAGCACTTTCAGAAATCCTTTTTCCTTATAGTGCTCTCTTTTGGCAAAAAAAAAAAAAAAAAAAAAA
>VXAV01011756.1:27489-42573 GCA_013399715.1 Alectura lathami
AAAACAGAGGCAGAGCATGAGGAGCAAGCTTGAAGAAGTGTGCTGGGAAAGAGGAGCGATGGAGGCAGACAGTCTGGATACATGTCCTCTCTTCTCCATTGCACATGTAACTGCTACTGAGTCCTAAGGCTTCTTATTTTCTGGTTATATCCATGAAAATGTGACAATTCACCAAGGAGTTTTGAGGCATGAGCTATTAATTCGCCTTTGTGTGAACTGGAAAATGCAAAAACATGTCTACAAATAATGTTTTCACACATTAAGAAACTATGGACTTTATTAAATATATCTTGGGCATCAATTAATGAAAATCATGCAATCTATTTGCAGACAGCCACTGCAAAACCAAAACCACATATTACCTTTTTTAAAAGAACCACTTGAATTATCACTTGGTATCATTACCAGCACATCAGTCATTTTCGTATTTCAGATGAGAAATACATGGTTCCCATCTCATACATTACAAAATTTGCAATGAAGTTGCTGAAAAATGCCTGTTTTGTGGGTGGTCTCAAAACTCATCCTTGCAGTTTCCCACAAATGACACCACAGTTCAGCTTCTCCCCCAGGGAGACTGCTCTACATATTCTCTAAACTTTTTTTAAAGATGTTTCAATTACCCTTTGCATCTTTGCCAGCTGTTGCTTCCAGTGTGTCAGTCTGGACTACAGTTTTCCATACATAAAAATGAAGAAAGAAAGGCTTAGTAAAATTCTGAACAGTAGAAATTCTTCAGCTGCTATAGTTCCAGCCACTGCAAGACTCAAAATAATGCCCAATGAGAGAAAGACCCTCAATCAGAGGATACAACTAGTGACCTTCAAGCTTGGATCTCTGCAGAAGACCATGCTACCTGCTTACTCAGTGTTTCACGGTGCCTGTTTTTATGCTGAGACATGCAGGATACAAAGATATGTGGAATGTCACTAAAAATTACGTGTGGGAAAAACCACATACCTTTTAATGGAAGAATAGTGCTGTTAGAATTCACCTTCTCATCTGGTCAAAACCAGGCGTCTGTAGCCAGGTTTGGCCCCTCATTGCAATAAATGCAATGCATCTGTTCCAGCAACATGGTCAGTTGTGTCTGTGTATTGCAACCACCCAGGCTGTCCACCCACACTTATATTCCTGAACTAGCTGGAGAACTACCCAAGATATGTGATGGTGCACTGTGGGCTCTTCTTTTGGCACCATGTGAAATGTGTGTGAAATGTTTGCAGGTCAAGCTAGCAGCACTACAATTAGGCTACAGGGAGACCTCAGTGTGTCTCCGTGGACATCCCCTGGAAGTAAGCATCATGTGTGCTCTGAAAATCTGTATACGTATTTAAAAATGGTTACATTATAGGACCTAACGATCATTCTGAAAATGAATCCAGTTTCTACAGTTTTTGAGTAAGAGAAATAAAAATTTACAAGAGAAATCTATAGTAGAAGGAGACTTATCTTAAGCACAGGGCAGTCAAATCATTGAAGGTGATCTCATGTTCATCTGAGTTAGGCATCTGGTTTGCACCTACCTACTTGTTAGATGTGTAATGAACTAGTACTCCTAGAGTAAAGGCTTAAATTTCCAATTCAATCTGTGTAAAGTGAGGTCTCTGAGGGGCTATGCTACAAATCTTTTCCAAGTACATTCAGATGCTTAATTTAATCATTGCATCCCAGCCTGACATGTGAAAGCCTACCTAGTGTGCCAGGCCATATCACAGCTATGCAGGTGAAGATAAGGACTTTTTAAAAGATGAGTTTAAACACTTTATTCAAAACTTATCAAAATTTCAGTGATTTCCATGGAAGTCTGAATTAAAACGAAGACTTAGTAAAAAGAAATATGGCCCTCCAATGCAAGGTGAAATGAAAAGCTTTGAAGAGATTGTCAAAGTGCTCCTACAAGGACTTCAAGCTGAACAACACACCTGGGAGAAATGAGGAACAGTGCTGTGCTGGGAAGGCAGGTCAAGCTGCAGGCTGGGTCAAAACTCAGTCAAACATGACATCCTTTTCAAATTGAGGCAGCCCAGTTACAACCTATCTAAATACAGTTTGGTTTAATGTCATGTACCAGAGTCAATGGTATAGTGTATTTCAAAAGATTTTAAATGGTGCCTTCTCTCTCAAATGTACTTTTTTTTTTTTCCCTAAAAATACTGGATTTTTTAACTGAAAGGAGAAAGGTGCAAAAAAATGTGTTAAATCACCTGAACAATAAACAAAACATGTTTTCATTTCTAGTCTACCCAAACCACGTTCTTCCCAAACCGTTTGGCGCATCCACTGAACCAAAATATCCATTATTCATGGATCTCCACACAGTTCTCCTAGCGTGTGGAGACATCCAAATCTGCAGAGATTCTGCAAATACCTGCAGAGCATTGCACAAAGGAAAGGTAAAGTATATTTGGAGAAGTAGAGACGCAGACCAGTATTCAACTATGAATTGGAAAAATTACAACTCTGGGCCCTGTGCAGAGAATACATCTGGCTATGCTGGAAAGTGGAAACCTGAGAATTGCCCCTGAAGACCTTGGTGAGGAAAACCTTGGCTCTTCGCCTTTTTGTGCTAATTGAACTGGGATAGTTCAGCTCCTGCATCCCATTTCTATTCTGCCTGAATTTTAAATAAAAATAGGTTAGAGGAACTTACTAATCAGGTTTCTGCTTCATTTTGTATCACATAAGAAAGAACATGCCTTCCAGATCCCAACAGCTTTCCAGCCCTTTACTTGATCAACCCAATTTCATTAAGAGACTCAGTCTCTCCCCTTATTTGCATGCAGATACAGTGGCTTCCATTCTCAGCAGCCTTCAGTGCAGGAACTTTCTGAAAATCCTGGGCTCCTGGTTTACCACTAATGAAAGAATATTCCCTAATTAGTAAAAAAAAAGTAAGTGCTGGAGTGCAGTTCTGGGTTCCTCTGAAGATTCTGCAGCTGGTTTTCTGTGGACTTGGCTGCAAACAACACAACCTCTTTCTAGTTTCCAGCCTAGAGAATACTCACAACATGAAAAGCTGCCATGAGAACTTCTGCTTTGCTTGTAAATAATTCCACATATTTTGCATGTCTACTGAATCACATTAATGTTGATTGGTGCGCTCCAGTGTTTGTTTTCTACCTTATTTGAGTAGTCAGGGAAGCACAGGCACAAAAACTTTGAATGAAACAGCATTTGTGCAAATCTGAATTTTAAATTCACAAATTAAAATCTGGACTTCTCATCATGTCACAGGAAAAATACAGAATGGCCAATTGCATCCTAGCAATGCCATTCAAATTCTTGTAGTTGTTTAAATGTTGCCAGACTTTGATGTGGTTAAGCATTTCTAAAACTTTATTATATTACATGAGACTAAACAACGCAGAGGAACCTCAATGTAGTCAGATACTCTGTGAAGGAAAAAGAAGCCTGAAGGACTTTGTCTGACTGTTTCACTTAGATATATAAGCAAAGGCATTTTGCAATCTCACAAAAAACTCTCAAGGCAGTAGCATCATTGTAGCCTAAACACTCACACTAAATTCAGCCAGAAAACCAGATTCAGGCTTTTAAGTCTGTGCATAATGTTCCCATGCCCAGAGTTTAGTGCACACATAAATACCTTGCTGATCGGGGCTCCAAAGACACTTCCATTCAGCAATAGTTGAATTCAACAACAGTCGAATGGAAGTACCACTGCAGTAAGAGATGGGGTGAATGAAGGTTAGGCTGTGTCCACAGAAGTGCCAGAACTGAACAGACGTTTTCCTACATCCTGGCCACTCTGTGTTTTGCCTCTCAAACACAGGCATCAAATACTAAAGGTGCTCACCAAGTTGCTTAGCACTACAGCTTTAGCAGAAGCTGGTGAAAGATGTGAGGCTCGGATTCTCTAAAACTTTGCAAAACGCAAAGAACTTCTGTCTTAAAGGACAAAAACAGAGTTTCAAAAATACTTTTTTGAACAGTGTTTTTGAAGTAGAAATGGGTTTGTTTTGACTAACTACTGGGATCCTTCCCTTTTAGACACACTATCCCTCCTGCTCTGGGGATTGTAAGTCTGTATGTCACCCTTAACAGCACTGCCCTGTCTATGGCATCTCAAAAAAGGACATTGCAGTAAGAGCCAGCTGTGTGCTAGAGGAATATGTCAACTGCATGGCACAGTTACAGATGGTCTGCTCCTGTGATGACGAATTGCTGCAGCTTACTCCCCTTTCACGCTGCTCAGAGAAGAGAGGCACCACCGATTTTAAGTATCATGCGCCACTCTATGGCCATTAAGGCCTAATAAAATTCCACTGAAAATTTCACATAAGCCACAAAGAACACTTTTTTGGTGATGTCATCCAGAACAGTAGTTTTTCTAAAACCCACTGAACCTTGTTGCACCAGAAGAAATTACTCTACAGTTTTCAGCATTTTAGGGAAATAAATGTTGATATTCACGTTCCTGTGTTCGTGGCAAAACCATGCTGTTTGTGCTTGGTCTTGGAAGTAGCTCCCCTACAGGCAACTTGCACTGATTATTGACTGTTGAATACAAACATAAACATTTTATTTAGTGCCACTGAAACGCAAAAGAAAAAGTCTATTCCTAGTCCTTTTTTAATACTCTTGTGCAACTTCTATAACCCTGACTTACTTTCCGCATCGCAGAAAGGATGATGAACTGAGTTAAGAAAGATATGGTTTATATTTATTTTCTAGCCAAACACAATACACGCTTCTACAGCTGTCTTGCAACCTAGAGAGATCAGTCTAGAAATACTTCTCACTGGAGTAGTGCTGAAGGACTGACCCCCCCTCTATACAGCTACAGCTGTTTTGTGCAGCATTTCAGGAGAACAATCACCAGATGGCAGCAGCACATAAACCACAAATCCTGTTTCCAAAGGACAACAAAAACTAGTTTTTAACTATGTACTTAGCAGATTTTATTTTTCAGTAACATTACACCAGAAATTAGATAAATCATCGTATTAGAATAGTCCTCTTACAAGAACGCAAATAATACACCCCAGAATGCATCAGATAAAGCACCTATTTCTATTCAAAAATTCGCATAGGACAGTGTCTATCCCTTGGTACCTATGAATTGAAGGGGAATTCTACGCCAAACACCCAACACAGTGTAACGGGGTGAAAATATAAAAAGAGCCCTCTACATAAAGCAATTTATTAATTGCACCATGCCATGCTGGTAAGTGCTGTACAAATGGCACAAAAGGGTCTATGTCCAGTACAGCTGACAAGGTGAGCAGAATCTAGCTCCTCTGTGGAATCTACTTATGCTTGTCAAAACCCCGTTACCCCAGCTCTCACCTCATCTGCAATATTCTTCTCCCCATTATTTCAGATAACATACATTTAGGGCCAGGGGAGATGAAAAGCAGAGGGCACATGTGTCATGTGAAAGCCACAGAGATTTTGCTGCATTCCCATGTTCAGCCTGCAGTGCTTTACGCTGTTAGCCATGGGTCTGGCTGTCAGGGCCATCATTAGCAGGGGACATGTGCATAGCTCCAGGGGAGCTCCTGCACCCTGTGATCGGGTGCACACATGGTGCTTCCCATCCTCCTCTTCAGGCTCCTGCTCCTCACCCAGGGCTCCCAAATTTCCCTGGATGACATTGGCCTATATGTGCTCAAATATCAGCACTGAGCACCTGAGGGAACCAGGTCAGAGAGCATCAAAGACACAAACTGCTCTGGCAGAAATAGCTACACAGCAACTCTCCGTCTACCATCAGCACATTCAGCTTCAGACCCTCTCCTGCAAAACACCTGAAGAAAAAGAAGTTTTGCACCAGGTTCCAGCCAAGCTTTTGGCTTAAGATTTAGTGTATAGGATGGTTGTGTCTATCAGGCTCGTGGCACAGCACAGCCGGCAGGCAGAGCACAGCAGCCTGGAGCTCTGCCCAGGCTGCAAAACCTGCCAGAGAAGTCAGGCGAGAGGGCACACTTGACTCCCCGATGCTGTGGCTAGACAACCACTGATATCCAACCTGCATACTAGCAAGCTTTAAAGCCAGTGGACATATTTACTGATTTAAAACTAGCTTCAGTACATCTGCTGTCCCCTACAGTCAGCGCCATGACAGCAGGTATGAATACACTCCATTGTGAAGTGCCTGGGTCTGGTGGGTGGGTTGGCTGGCTCTCTCCTCCACTCTTGCATTACAGGTTGTAGAAGGAAGCCTTGTAGAAGAAATGAATTAGCTGGTAATTTTCTGCTAAGCTGCTCATTAAAGAAAAAGAAAACTTTTTTTTTTTTTTTTTTAGTGTTCATTTCCTCTCCTTCCTACCCAAATCATAGATGAATACAGGCAAGTGAGATAGAGTGTTCTCTGCCTTTTGCGTCACTGAAAAGGATTTAACTTCCTGCCTAGTGAACCAACCTCTGCCTCTCCAGAGGAGGTCAGTACTGTGCACTTCGGTGGCAGGGGTTCACCATTCCAAAGCCTCTAACTTTGCCCTTCTTAAGAACGCTGCCAGGACAATTTGGCCCATGGAAACCCCCTTAAAGTATTTAAAGTAGCTGGGGACAATGTTCCCTTCAGGTCTGATAACACAGCGTGGCGTCATGCATCTCACACGCTGTCACTGAGAGCAGCAGACGTGCCCCTGCAAGCTGCCAGGCTCGGAGCAAGGCGTCTGCTTCCAATTGCTTCTTGCTTGTCCTACACAAGAACATACTGCCCTAGAAATGATAAAAGTATAAATGAGTAATCTAAGAGCTGAATTTGACAGGGAAAGAGAGAGCACTGTAGGCAGTTATCTGTGATAAATGATGTTTCTGCAGACTGGGAGGTTAGGTGTGGTGATGAATCTAGTCAAAACCTGAAATTGCAGTCACATTGACAATGGTCTTTTATCTTCCTTCAGCTGATGAAACAGCTTCAAACTTTGCCAGGTCCTCCTCCTACTTTTCCTTGAGAGTCACTATCACTTCCATCTTATTTCGACTGAGCTTCAGCCAACTGTCATTAATTCAGATTCGTGCCGCTGCCAAATGTCGGGAGAGACGGGTGACGGTTGTGTCTGCTTCTGATGAAAATGAGAGGTAGAGCTGAATGTCATCAGCCTACACTGTAGATCATGTTACATCACAACTTCTCCCAGTAGCAGCTGCACGGAGATAATGAATAAAAAAATAAGTGATTGCAGGGCTCATAGGGCTCTCTGCAACCAAAAGCACCTCACAAAAGGAAGGATGGCTTCTGGCAAACCTTCCAGAGACCTTTGAGAAAAACGAGTGGAATGCTCCTTTGGTCTTGCTAGGGTCCTTCTGTCTGGTCAGCAGCAGCCAAAGCAATTGGAAGGTCAGAGTATGTGTCTGGCTTCTGGGTGTTGCTTTGCAGAGATCAGCAGCCAACTATTGTAGCTCTATTTCCATGGCAATATCCATTGAACTGTGTTCAGGGGACTAAGAATGTCAGGCTTAGTGTGCCTCCCTCTCTTTGTCAGTGATATTTTCCCGACGAGAAATGCTAAGTATCAGTCAGTAGATGACAAGTATGTAGAAGATCTATGGAACAGGAATAATGTTTTTCATCCAGAAAGAAATTTGAGTTTTCTAGAACATAAAAATATGCCCAGGATAACACTAAAGTCCCCTTTTCAAAGGGGTCACTGACAGTAGGGGGAATCCACCCTCTCCCATAACAGCCATTGCAAAGCAATACAGTAGCATCAGAAGAATGTATGTTTGTTCTCACAAATCTGCCCTGAAGCATGTGTGGTTGGAATTAGGAATTTTGCATTGAGTTTTAAGGTTCAAATGGTCAAGCTTTCAACCAGCACCATTAAGGGAGCATCATGAAGGTTGGGCAAGGCTCTGGTCCCGCTGTGCTCCATTTAGGGCACAGGGAGGAAAGGCAGAGGAGAAATATTAGAAAAGGCCTCCTTTCAAGACCTCAGCACAACTTTAGCACAACTAGATTTTGTTTCAGATGATTTCCTGTTCAAAAGGCTATGGCTGTTAATCTAAATCGACCCCTCAAATTGTTCAGTTGTCCTCCTGCATACCTAAAGGTATTTTGTATTTCCCCTCACCTAAGATTTAAACAACAGCAGGTTTTATAACTTTCACAGGGCCACCTGCCTCATGTGGTACGTGCATATCCTTTCCCACCAGGATGAATCAGCCTGCTGCAGCAGGACCTAAATATGACACATATGCACAACAAAATGTTACAAATGCGCAATGACTTTTATGAATGTACTCACTGAAAATCACAGGCCCCAGAGTCCCTAGGATGGCTGCCTCGACACGAGGACTGCGACCAGGGCCTCCTGACACCACTGGCAGGTGGTACAGCCTCCCAGAGACCACTTCAGAAGTGTGCCAGACTTCCTCATTTTGCTGCCCATCTAGTTTCTGCACTGCTGACTGCAGCATCGCCTCCTTCTGGGTCTCCACCATTTCATAACTTTGCTTTTCAGTGCTACTTTTTTCTCTCTCAGTCTCTGCTTTCCAGCAGTTTCTGCTTATTTCTAGGACCACAGAACTTTCCCTTGAGGATTGTAGCCCTTCAGGCTACAAAATGCATGAAGATGACACAGCTTCCTCTTATTCTCACTTATAGGTCCCTTATGTAAAGAAAAGTGAAAGAATGAGAAGGCCTTTATGAGCAGAAGAAGTTCTTGAGCAGAAGATGGGAAAATGTAGGCTGCAGCATCATAAAACCAATTGAAGCAACACAAAGCAGCTAAAGAAAGTGGATGACTCCTCTGTGCCAGATCACCTGCAGAAGATAAAAATGTTGCAAAAAGGGCTTCTCCTCAGGCTCCTACAGAGATGTTTTGAGTGACTTCATTCTTCCCTTTCCTTTCCTAGCCCAGATTACCTGTCTGTGGTATACCTGACATGAAGCAAGATGCTATTTCCACCAAGTGAGGAATGGCAGTGCTGTACAAAGAGTCATGTCCTACCAAGCAACATGACCAAAAAGAAAACTATACAAGAGCTTCTTCCACTAATAACATCAAAATAACAGCAAAACTGTCCTTTTTTTTCTTTTTTTTTTTTTTTTTTTTTTTTTTTTTTTTCTCTCTCTTTTTTTTTTTTTTTTTTTTTTTTCCAGAGGATGCAGAACCCTGTGAGTGTTCTTCACAGATTCCTTTCTAAAGAAGTGGGGATTTTTTTACTGTGATGATATCTGTATAATGCTAACTCCAATGAACTGCTTCAAGAACATATAAGTATCTATTATGGATGTATTACTCATGATGTTTTATGAAAGGAAACCTTTAATAGGAGCCTGTATGTGATCATTAACCAATTGCAAAGCTTAACATAAATATCAGGCAGTACCAACAGAACTGTAATTGTAGGACATTTTTAAGTTCCGCATTTTGATTGCCACCTTAGCAAGTGTCCCCTTTGACTGCATCTCTGTATTTCCCTTTTCTTTATTCTGTTTTTTTTTTTTTTAATCATTGTGTAACAAGTGAATGTACACTGTAATGTAGGCATTACAGTAAATAAGAAATACTAAATAAATCTACACTTCTTCACACCGAAAATAGCTAAAGGCACCTAGAAAATCCTATACTCTTTGAAGGAAAGATACATGCCTCTCCCTCCTGTACTTTCGAAGACATTGCTCCTTAAGTTGCAGGCAGACATCACAATGGATAATAGATAACAAAGAGGATTCACATTCTTGGCACTCAGTCAATTAACAGAAATGCCAATTGCATTCTGCAAATGTTCCCATGGTGCCAAACCATAAGAGTAGTCTGTGAGTAGGAGGAGTGAAGGTGTGATAATTGAAAGAATTGCCACTTGATAAGTCACAGGAGCTAACGCGTTAGCTCAGCATGCGGGGAAGCTAGAACGTTCCCAGCTGCTGCAAAAACTGGGTGTACACGATCCCTGGCACCACTCGTTGGGACAAGATGAATCACAGACGCTTCGGTAGCGAGCTACCATGTCACAGGGAGCCAGATGGATGTGGTTACTTCCCTGATTGATTGCCTCCTGGGCTACCGAGGGTTTTTCCAGCAGGCTAATGCCTTTCTGCTGGCACTCAATGCCCCGGTCAGTGCCATGCAGGAATTCCTGCCTCTCGGGTACGTGGCCGCCCTGCAGTGGGAGAGAGAAGCAAAGAAGAAGCGAGATGTGCAGAATTCTACAAGGCACACCCAAGTAACACCGATTTCCCATGCCTCCCTAATAGATGTGTCTGCTAATGAATTTTCAGGCATGTGCTGAGCTAACAGAGGTGAAAAACGTTGAAACATCCTTTAGTTAAACTCAGTGCTTTACAAAGGCTAATTGAAAAAGGAAGGAGCAGCAGGGGTGGGGGGTGGAACGAGGCAGAAGAGGGGGCGGAGGGGGAGAACAGCTCTATTTTTCAAGCGCTGAATATGAAATCCCTGCAACAGATGAGTTTACATGCAAGCCTGCACCTCATCAGGGTAAAGATACAGTGAGTGGAGTCAAGTAATTTTCCTCTGCACGCAGCATCCCCAGCCCCTTACCCTGCCCAGCCAGCTTTCTCAACTGTGAGCTTTAGAATATAAACAGCCAATAAGTAAGGACAATAACTGTAGTTCCTGCTGAGAGCTAACTCTGCCTGTCATGCGTTTTCTGGGTCCTAATACAGGACAGTGAATAAAGCTTCATTACAGAACAATGGAGTTAGCTGCCAGAGCCTACAGATTTGAATAAACAACAAATAAGCAACATCTGCTCCAGCATATGTGTATGGTGAAAAAAAAAGTCACAAAATAAAAGAATTTGTAAATGCCAAAAGCAACACTAAACTGCCAGTGCTACTGTAGAGTGAATTTTTAATTGCACATGCATACAGGCAGGCTGTGGGTATTAGTTTCACATATGTCTGGTTGCTGCCAACCTGGGAGTATAGATGAATTTAATTAAATAAGGATTATCCCTTCTCCCCAGTACAATTACTTATTTATAACAATGATAAAATTGCCTAATAAAAAAGATTGTAATATTTTTTAAAACAGAGCTAGAAAACACTCTGCTTTCCCTGTAAGTCATTCAGGGATGTTTGGGGGTTCGAGCGTCTTTTAAAATTAAGTCTCAGCATTCTGCCAAGAGAGAGGAAAAAAAAGCCTTATCATAAAGCCTACTGCAGTTAAACAGCCAGAATCTACATTATGGAGAAATATAAAGAAGACACACAGCAGCCAGGGAATTGGCTTTCATGGGGAGTGTGGAAAATTAAGCAATTGGACTAAAATTGAGGCCAGGGTACAGAGCCAAGGGACAATACCGCTGGGACAAGCACTTCTCTAAGTCACCCGTCTCTAATATGCTCCATCTAGGCAAAGCAGTCTGTTCCTATCTGTCTCCATTCCTTCTCATAGTGGGCATCTCATGCTTCTCTGCTCAGGTGAGATCCCATTTCAGCAGGGTCATGCCAGGCTCCAACATCATCATTGCCCTCATACCCTTTCTCACAGAGCCCATAACCAAATGGGAGTGGGCCCTTATGGTACTAGGCACTCATGAGCCTTGAAAAATAGGCAGCCTGTACCCCAAAGGATTTGCAGCCCAGATCTAATTTCAGCCATGTTCTCCTGGGAGCTGAGGTTTTCCTTGAGTAGGCTCCTGATGGAACCTGGACCATGTTTCCTTCTAGCTTCGACTTTGAGGAGCCCTGCTTATGAGTCTCAGAAAAATTCTGCTGGTTTGATAGGAATCTTTGTAGGAGCTGGTATTATTCACTACTAACAATACTGCATTCACAATCAGTAAGTTTTAGACTGCTTCCATGATACACAGTATATTGAAGTCATATTAAGAATTCCAATGGGTATGGAGGGGCACATAATTTAAGAGTTGTGGGAAGAGAGAGAGAATACAAATAAATCCCATAAAAAAGACTGAAGTATTGTCTTTAGGCCAAGCATCAATAACTCTAAAACAACAGAGAAAGAAAGATGAAGAGTTTCCAGTGTTTAAACAAAAGTAAAATAGCATTGTGATGCTGTGAAGGCATAAATCTTATATAAGTGCCGTTTACATGTATTGATCACTTAATTGGGTATCAGACACACCAGAATTAAAAACAGAAAATTATGCAGAAAATTATTTTCTGCATTCTCTGTTATGAAATTATTACCAAATACATGTTTATTCCTATGTCTTACTAGACTATTCAGGGTATACAGGTTGTGGGGTTTTTTTTACATCGTGATTAATATACCTACATAACCTTCAGAATCCTTTAACTAATGCATCTACAATTATAGAGCATAGTCATTTTTTACAGCTGGGCAAATAAAGGAAAAAAACATTTGTGGGTATGATATCACATTTTGAATTTTTTTCCTATCTGGTCTATGTCCACATTCTCTTTTGTTCATTTCTCACTGAATATTTGTCCAAATGGTGTTTTTGACTGCGCAAGTCCTGGGGAATTGCTATTCTTTGTACAGAGATTGCTATGAGCAAGACTACTGGTATGGGGCTCATCTTTGTTCATAAAGATCAAGACATCCATCAGAAAAGAAAATCAAAGCAACCTGATGCAACTCAGGTGACAAATCACACAGCCTGAACAGCATCAAGGACCTGACATTAAGCCCCAGAAGTCATTGGAGCCACACAGTGACAGACTGAAAAAACACAGCCATGCCAGGAGATGTGGTGAGAGCAATTGGCTGCCATAGATACGCAATCTATTACAAAATTTATAAATAATAAACTCCCCCCCCACACTCACACACAAAAACAAGAAAACCACCCACAAAACAAAACAAAACAAAACCTTGAAAAGAAAAATTAACCCTTCATATCCAAGGAATTCATGATAAACTCTATCACACTTACTCAGCTCTAGCATTTACCATGAAAACCCCCCACACACTGATGAAATCACTGTCCTAACTGAAGTCAGCGGGACTTATGCCACTGCCTTAAACAGGCTCATGATTTTACTCCTGTACATCCAGCTGCCACTCCAGCCAATGGCATCTGTGAACGATCAGCTCCAGTGGATATCTGATTTCCTTTAGATACCTATGTATGAACCTGGGTGCCTTAATTATTTGTGCCAACTTCCCAAAATTGATATAACATAGTCCTCAAAAGTTGAGGGCTCTCCGAACTTTCACCTTTATCCCTTGCTGTCTGATTCTTGCCATTTATTAGCCCATTTATTGCTTCATTTATTAGTTCATACAAACTGTCCATCTCACTAAAAAAGCCCCTGCCGGTCCTGCTCTGAGCACTGGTTAGCAAGGTCTACTGGAGAGCAAGGCCAAATGCTCCCTGTTCTGGAGGCTGACCAGCCATCTTCTCCAGTACCACCACCTCTGCCAGCAAATGCTTCTCAGGATCCAAGCTCAGATTACCCCAAATGACAGCATTAACATCTGGTCTAACAGCTTTGTATTTAATCCTTTCAAACACTCTTCAGTTATTTTCTAACACAATTCAGTGCTATGTCTGCTCATATGATGACAGTCTATATGATATAGGAGGCTCAGATGATGGAGCAGAGGCCATGCTGCCACCAGAACGTCCTGGTCGCATAGCTCTGGTTGAGTTGAACACTGAGTGCTTGCAGAGCTGCTAACTCCAACCTCACTTCTGATCCTAGGATCTGAGAGCTGGCAGATAAGGGGTCATTTGGATCTGGCAAATGAGTTCCTGGGTGTGAGCAAAGCTTTGGTGTCACCTGTAAGAGTAGAGAGGTCTGCTTAAAGCATCATATGGGGGGCCTCAAACCCTCAAGGCTGTGCAGAAGAGGTACCCTCTTCAGGCACACTCTCTGTGCCTCCCTGACAAGGTGACTGCATTTTACAGGCCTGTGATTTATTAGGTTTGGACTGGCCATGCTAGACTGTCACATCTAGAATAATGCATCAATGCCAGAGGTGATGGGAGCAGAGTGGGAAAACATATTCTTAGGGGAAGTTTTAGAAGAAGCTACATGGGAACAATGCTTTAAAAACAGATTTCGCAAAATGCCTGTTTCTTAACACTCACTTGAAGTGGTGTCAGGAGTATTTCCACATGGAATTTCATCCTCAAAGCTCTGAATCTGAAAAGAAAGAGGAAAAAATCATATTGATGGCCATGATTATTGGGGGATGGGAGGGGAAAGAGGCTAGAATGTGAAATATCTTGATATTTCAAAGTGAAAACATTAAATCCTTCAGATGGTTCCTTTTTTGTTGCTTCTTTTGAAAAAAAAAAATGTATTCTTGACATAAAGTAGGCTTTCCAAGCCTCCCTCAGGTAATCAATAGATACATATTTCCAACCTATAAGTACACTAATAATCTTATTTGAACAGCCTCAGAGAAATGTCCACGGAAAAGGTTATGACTTAGAAGAAACCCAAAGAAATACAGCCATATGGAGGCAAATGAATGCCACAACCTTACCTGACCTTTCCCAATTCTCTCAAAACTGGAAAAATTTTTTTAGGCCTTACACCTTTTCCAGTCATTTGGACTGGACTTCCCTCCCCCCTTCTCAAGTTCCTTATGTTTTCAGGGGGTTGTCAGCTATCCCATTTCTCCTACATTTTTTTGTTTCTTAGAGTAGAACTGTAGACTCCTTCCTTTTCCTCACTCTCGAAGGACTGACGAAATGGATGGATGGATGGATAGGGAAGAGTGTTCCTGTCAGCATCACAGTGGAGTCTGTATGATTGGAGATAGTCCTACTTCAGCCCTTTTCCTGCAGTAATATGGCCAGAAAAACTGCTGTTGACACAACTCTAGATGTAGTAAGAGGAGTGGCAAGTATCCTGGTCTCTGCTACTTCATGTTGAACCCCACTGACAACCCACTGTTGTTAAAACACATAGACAGCTGAGTATCATGGACTTTGCTGACAGCAGACATGAGAACAAGCTGCTGTTCTGATTTATTCTGTTTTTAGGATACTCAACTTACAGAGTGATAAAACATTTCAAACACTGCTATAAAACCAAGGATAATTTTGTGATGAAACGTTCTAAAAGAGCACACTAGAATATGAGCACAGGGGATAAAATGAAAAAAAAAAAAAAAAACTGGTTAATGTCTGGATCTGTAAAAATATCCTTTACCATATGTATTAGTGTTCCTGCAACATCCTTCTGGAAAAAAAAAAAAAAAA
>VXAV01011756.1:42599-67684 GCA_013399715.1 Alectura lathami
TTTCCGGAAACTCACTATGGAAAAAAAAAAAAAAAAAAAAAACACACTAACAACAGATCGGCATCTTACAATATCATACTGGTTGAATGAATCCTACCTCAGTCACTTCAGTGCCAACTTCTTTGACAGTATCCCAACACAGAGACAATTTAAAATAATCAAAACCCAAAGAGCAGTGTAAATCCCACTGTTTTTCCCCATAATGCTGCAGCATGACGTTTGAAGTAATTTACTCTACCTTCCATCCTGAAAAAGAGAATCCAAATCTATAGAAAAAAATACAGGTAGGGAAGCACTGCCAGCAAGCAATATATAAAAATCCACCTCACCTCTTCCATTTCAAATGAGTCTGGAAGCTTGCAGTTTAGACCTGCCACTTTTTTCAGTGTGTGGGCCAAAAGCAAAAGAGGCTCCTTTCTTAGCCTGTCTTTGGTAGGTACCTCACACAGAGAAGAAAGGTGGGGCTGTTCTGTCACTAAATGCGACGAAGCCCAGTTTTTTCCTGGCAGAGCTGGTGGGCACTGGAATATGGGATATGCTGAGGAACCTTTGTCTCTAGAGGTTTGCTCCTGAGTCAGACAGCCAAAGGTAACACGTGCAGAGAATCCCGCTTGGATCAGTCCCCTCTCAGCAATATCTGCACAAGGGTGAGGTTGCTCTTCTGTGCCAAGCACGTTGACTTCCCCAGGTGCTAGCGAGCCCTGTTTCAGCAGCGTTGTCTGCCGAGAAGCCCTTCTCAGTAGCTGACCTATTCTTCTCCTCTTTGCTTGTGTGACCACAGGCCTGCTCTTCACAGCATTCAAAAGACCGGTCTCAGACCCTCCGGTGTCTTGTGCTTTGGACTGCTGGCTGTTCACATCAGTCAGCAAAGACGAGAGGGCACTGGTGACATGGTCAAGTACTTCCAGTTGTCGAAAACGTCCTTAAGTTTGGCAGAATGGAAGGCAACATGGTTATCAAAAATATAATAAAAACCAAGCATTGGTTACAATGATTATTCAAACTTGTCATTGCCAAGAAACATAGTAAGTACCTGATTCAAAATTGGCTAAATTTTTCTGTTTGCTTCCATTCAGGCTATATACAGACACCATTGCACAGTTCTTTGTATCAGCCAAACACACAGCACTGAATTCACTGGGACAAGTACAGCTGAATACTGCTCTGAATGAATAAAGGTTACACAATCCAGCCTGAAATCCTCCAGCTGGCTGGACCAGACTTGGATGCTATATTAAAAGACTTATTAAAATTCATGTGAATAAAGTTATTAAAATCTGATCATCAACATTTACAGCTGGCTGCTGTCCAGAATATCTGCAAAATGTATACATTCTGTGTAATAAATACACACCAATCAAAACTGACCATACATGCTATGCCCTCATTTTCAGGACAGCACAAAGCAAAACACTTATCCCCCAGAAACTCACAGCTGATACCATATACAAGTTAACAGTTTTTTTCTTTGCATCAAGCTCTTGTAATTTGTGCCACTTTGTCCATGGCATAACATCTGAAAAGAAATTAATAATGTCTTCCCTAAGGGATCCTGAAGATTTCCCTCTCTCCAGCACTACAGAGGTATTTATACAAGGAAATGCAACACATTTGTGCATGTATTGTGTCTGCACCCATCCTGAGGCAATGAATATGTCACCAGGACTTCTCCTTCCTTGAGAGATTCATTGAGGACAGTAGATGGCAAAATGATAACATACTTGGCTGCCATTTCTGTCAGAGAGCAGCCAGATTTACTGCATGCAGGCTGTTGGTAATGCTGCTTCACCAACAATTAGACAAGCGGATATTTAACATGGATCTGAGTCAGTCCTTTGCATCAAGGACCAATATAATGACATATAATTCCTAACATTTACTATATCTCAAGAATATTCTTTTTTTTTAATTCCCCAGACATAGTCTGGTTTTTAACACTGGAGGAAGATGTTGCCATTGCTGCTACTTCTTAAAACATGGTTAAAGGTGTCACCTGATTCTGTTTAACGGTCTTATTTGATCTGTGAGCACAGAGCATTGTATCGTTTCCATTTGGGATGACAGGGTAAATCATTTTTGGTTTTGTGCATTCACTGTGCTACCACATGCTCTCCATATAAGGCCATTTTAGCATCAGCATTTTATCTGGCTCCCACTACATCAGGCCATAAAAATGCCAAGTGCTAACCTCCTTTGACTGACAGAGGCAGAGCACTCCAGATATTTTGATTTGAACCAGAACCAAAACCGCCGCAATTTGAAATAGTTTTTAAACACTGCTTAGCTTTTGCAAATTATATCAAAGAGTTTGTGACACCTAAGGAACAAATCAAGCAACAAGGGAAATGAGAAATAAACAAAAAAGTCCCCTCATTCACATGCAACATCATGAAGAAATTATATCAGGGACAGCCTTGCTTTGTGGACTATTTCTTTCCAGGCAAGCTGTTGCTTTGGTTTCTAGGAGTGGTCCCCAAGGAGTGTGCCTGAAATAGGCAAGAGGCTGATACGAACTCCCTAGTCCCAGAAGCCTGCTGCAAAATAGTCCAAAACTGTACCACAGGTGAGATACTGAAGGACACAACTGCAGATCCATTTCCACTAGAAACTTAAGGTGAATCAGCAAATGGCCTTGCTGTGAATAAGATCAATGAATCTTCAGCAGAGTCCATAACTTTTACAGCAATCCTAATGACTTTATGACCTACCATTTTAGAATTCAGGAGGGAAAGCTCACAGTTTGGTACATCCTTCCTTAAATCTGGTATTACATAGGCTGGCATAGTTATCTGCATAAAAAGTTTGGAAAATCTTCAACAGGCTCATAGAATAATGAAGGAACACAGATGTTTCCAGAGCCATTGCAAGCTTTCAATTTATTTATTATTTTTCCACACATCAAACTGCAGAATTTTGAAAAAATCAAAATTTCAGTGGGAAAATAAAGGTTTATCTGAAATCAATGTCTTTCTTAAGAAAAAAAAAATCAGCATTTTGTACTTCGTCACATGTTAAAGTATTTTCCTTTTTTTAGATAGCTTCTTCTTGAACCTTAGTAATGCTGTCATTGCTTGAAATGAAGCTGTAGCTCAGATAATGTATTTAGCAATTTCCATTTCATTTCTCTTCTGTATCTCCAGTGATGTATGCTGCTCCCTAGTTGCTTAACTGTGGTGGTCACAGGACAACCACATATCAAGGGAGATGGTGTCTATGGAACACACTCATTGCGGAGCAGGGTGAGACTTGAACAATTTCAGTGAGGGGCTCTCAGCAGCTGAGACACCTGGGTCAGGACAATCCCAAAAATGAAGACAGGCTGGGCCACGAGTGGATAGAGAGCAGCCCTGTGAAGAAGGAACTGCGGTTCTGGTGAACAAAAAGCTCAACATGAGCCAGCTTGCAGCCCAGAAAGCCAGCTGTATCCTGACTGCATTAAAAGAAACTAGGTTGGTAGGTCAAACAAGAGAGAAAGGGGTTGTTTATCTTGGAGAAGAAAAGGCTCTAGGCAGACCTTATAGCAGCCTTCCAGTACCTAAAGGGGTGTATGGGAAAGATGGGGAAAGACTCTTTATCAGGGACTGTAGTAATAGGACAAGGGGTAATGGATTTAAACTAAAATAAGGTAGGTTTACATTAGATCTAAGGAAGAAATTATTCAATATGAGGATGGTGAGGCACTGGAACAGGCTGCCCAGAGAAGCTGCGGATGCCCCAACCCTGGAGGTGTTCAAGGTCAGGTTGGCTGGGGCCCTGGGCAACCTGATTTAGGTAGAAGCAACTCTGCCCACAGCAGAGGTGTTGGAACTGAATGAACTTTAAGGTCCCTTCCAAACCATTCTATGATTCTATGAAATGGGTGAAAAATTCCTATGAACAAGATTCAAAACCCCAAGCAGATTTAAATGTAGCCGTATGGAAAAGTGGTACTAAAATGTGTGATTTTGATTTTGTTGCTTTTTTTTTTTTTAATGGTCAGATTTAAGCATTTCAACATTTTTCAACTAAAATGTTTATAAACCTGAAGTTTTCAAAGAATTTTTGGATCAATATACTCAGAAATATCTCCTTTTTTTTTTTTTTTTTTTTTTTAACTTAATTTAACTTTTGATTTTGAAGTGGCTTTATTCAACCAGTTAGGAAATCAAATGTTACTTCTAATAAAGTCAGTAAAATTTAAACCAGCAGTGAATTATAGGGATAAGCTTTTCTTTTGAATCTGAGATACCTAATGGGTAACCGACATTTTTGAAAATGCAGCTTATTTTTGTGAACTGGATTCTTTAAAAATTCTCCCTGACAATGCTGAAGAATCAGCACCAAGCAAGGAGACAATTAACATATAACTATAAAAATCCACATGTATTTTAAAAGGTCTTATCAGCAATGGAGCAGCTCTAGCAAACTATTTGCACCACTGTAAGTGAAGAATCAACAAATAGAAAAGGGCTGCACTAGGAAATGAAGGAAGTGTGGAAGTGGAGAGAGAGCACTCTGCTATGGAAGTCATTGGCTTCTCTCACTACTCTCCCTTCTTATTCCTCCCCAGGTTTGTTGTCACCCGAACTGTTCCTATAATCCTTCTCCTCATCGTTCACTTTCTCAGACTAACATGTCACAGTAAATCAGTTAACTTTCTCTGTGGTTTCAGAGAATAGGAGTATGTAAACTGACAAGATAACTTGTCATGCAGCCACTAAATTCAGACTAAATACTTTCTTTTTGGTGTCTAGAGACAAATGAGAGCAATTCAGACTATTTGCATTGGAATGATTCAGTGATAATAATTCAAACTGAGTAACAGTAACTGAATTCATCCAGCACATCTTTGGGAACAGTGGCTTAGTATAGTCTTGCTGTTTCTAGAGGTGGTATGCAGTCTGTGTCATTTTGGCACTTTTAACTCAATGCCTTGGTGAGACAGTCCTGTGACAGTAAAGTGTCTAGGGTTCCCTAAAAAGTTCATGGAAAGGTAAATGCCATGGAACATCTCTAGACCTGAACTTTCTACTTAATTTACAGAGAAGAATCTTTTTTCTGTATCATCTTCGCAAAGCATTCCAAAGCACCTATCTTTTTTAATGCCATTACAGGGAATTTAGGTTTCTGCTTTAGAAGACCTGAACAAATAAGTGCCTGAAAATTTAAGTGCAGCCTTAGTGCTGAAGGCAGGTAGATTAGGTCCCACCCTGTAGAGGTAATCCATTTTCCAAACCTATTAAACATGATATTTCCAATTCCCCTTCTTGATATACCTTAATGTAAAATTATTAGGCAACCTAAGGATGGCAAGACTAGAAAATGTAGTTTGCAAGCAAATGCCTTGAAAGCCCATTTGATGTTATTCCTTGTGAATTTGTACACTCAACCTGGTGCATCCTTTTTAGCAGTAAGTCTTTTCTTGGAACACCAGCTACAGGAAGGTACATGTGCTAGATTGCCTACGAGATCCCTCAGATAGACTGGCTTCTTCTGAGAGGTGTTTGAAATGGTGGCTGGAAAATGACCCGTGGGAGGTGCCTGACTCCACTCACTATGTAGATAAAGAGACTCCATAGTGATTAAGACCCCTGAGACAGTGCTTCAGCTAAATTCCTGTAACTTGGTGCAGGGATTATAATGCTAATCATCACATCACCAAATATGTAGAGTCATTGAAGAAAGAAGAGGTAAGTATCTCTGAAGGGTGGATATCACCTCTCTTGACTAAACGTTCCCTGCCCAGGCACATACTTTGGAGGCCTAAGCAGATGGTGTGAAAACTCCCTCCCAACCTGTCAAAAGCAAGATAATATGCTTTGCTGGACATCACACCCACCAAAATAGAAATTCAGACCTTAACTAACTTCACAGTAACTTCTCCATAGGGATAAGCCATTAACATGTACTAAGAGTGCTCCCATTGACAACTACTGCACGGCTGGTCCTTCATTCCCCTTGGTTTGCCACCTCTTGCCTTCACTGTGCAAACTCCTTCCCCTAGGAGCTCTTTCCTCTCATTCACTCTGAGCTCTCTGCCTTCTTCCCTGAGGTCTCCATCCTCCAGCTACTCATACAGATTATCTCTGTTCCCTCTCTTCCTCTCTCTCAGGAGTTCCAGAGAGAGAGAGAAAGAGAATTAGAGCTGAGAAACCTGTTTGATGTGTCAGTTTGCTGTAAATATTGAAATGTGTGCACGAGGCTTTCTATAAAAAAAAAAAAAAAAAAAAAAAAAGAGAGAGAAAGAGGCAAAAAACACATTTTCCATGATGCTCTGACATTTCTTTTTCAATTCTTATTCCATCCATACTGCTTCTTTGGTGTAATTCTAAACAGGAATGCATGGACTATGCGTGAGATCCTGCTTCGCTGAGCATCTTAAGTAAACAGAAGATTTCAAGAGCCATCTGGCTATCCTGTGCAACAAACATGAGGGGAAATGATGTCAAAATTGGACTTTTCAGATGGGCGATATAGCAGAGAATTAACAATGCTATTTTAATGCTGATGTATCTTCAGGGTGAGGACCTTGTACTCATTTCTTAACTGCTAAATACACAAAATGAGAACTAAAACCATGTAAAGCAAATGAAAATCAAGACTGTGTGCTTTAAACGGTGCAGTCTTATTATGCTTCAGATTCTTATCCATATATTAGGGAATATTTGAACCACCCAACTGTTAGGTTCTAGCTAGAGATTTGTGGGTCTATAGTGATGGGAAGCTAAGATCTCATCAGCTGCTCTGCACATTTCCCCATCAGAGAGGTCCTGCTCCCACAGAATGGAGAAGGGAATGAAGATTCTTGATGTCTTCTGAATATCTGTCCCTTTTTTTCACGCACTCTCTCTCATAAGCCTCTTCCTATGAAGGCTATTTGTTTCACTTCCTGGCTAAAATTCATTATTTTGACAAAATGTCTCTGCTTACCATATAGGTTTGGCTGCTCAATGTCCATCCGCTGCCTTTGAGCTTCCAAAAAGACTCGGATGTTGATCCCTTTTGCCACAGAAGAACCACTGAGGAACCGAGGCGGGATTTTAGTGCAGACATCAGGTTCTTCTGTACCAAACCCCAAATCAAGGAGAATCTCCACTGGATCCTTTTCCCAGAGCGCCAACCATTCAGTGATGCTGTGGTGAAAACATTAGGATTTTTTACAGCACTATCTTGTAGTAACTGTTATATGTCCTTGGTTTGTTAAATAATTCTCTTCCATTCTTCTCCCCTCTTGCAGAGACTTAAGTGAAAGCAGACATTTTCTGTCACAATGCTAAGAGATAAACACTGGTTTCTTCCCCCAGAGATATCTGGTGGCATGGTACCTAGAGAGCTTAGTAAGAGAAACATTAATAAAAGGTGTAGGTTCACAGCTCTGCAGGCTCACTTCTTTCAAGATATGATACAGGTAAGATGATGCAGCTGCCATAAGACCTTGCAGTCTTATCTTCCAATGAATTCAAAGAATGCTGTAGTTTCAGGTAAGGTTTTTTGTTTTGTTTGTTTGTTTTGTTTGTTTTGCTATGACAAATGCATTGTGATCAGATACCTTTTACTAACAAGGTCATTCTAATCTTGTTAAAATTAGTGAGTTTTTTTTATGAACTAAAACTTGCAAAAGCATGTTCCAAAAAAATTGTATCCATATTTGTTGATTCCTAAACGGGCTAATTCCTTGTATTCCTACCTGGAAACACATTGAAATGACTAACCTCTGTGGTCCACCAGTGAGAGAGTGGGAAGAGCTGAGACTGTTGTATCTTGACATAACCGGACTTTCTGGAGACTCTTGCAGGGATCTGGTTGGAAAAAAGCAACAATGAAATGTGTTTACTCACATACTCCTCTGGGATGTCATTATGATATTTTCCTAGAGTAAACATTTGCATTTTGTCTTGGTTTATAATGATACATAATAGCAGTGCCTTAGAAGAAGAGTCAGCATGAGAGCATGGCAATACGCTTATTCTCAAGAACAGTATGTTACAGTAGGTGTGAGAACGTAGGTGTGAGGTACCAGCAAATGCTAATTATAAAGGTGGCAGAATGGCTCACTTTTGACAGATGGTAAATCTTTTGGGAACCTTTAGGGAGCATGGTTTCTCTAGCCACCTACTTCAAAAGATGTAATTGCTCTTAACAAAGTTTTGGAGAGACAAGGCACAATGAGCTGCAGCAGCAGGAGTGGCATCTGAGAACAATTATTTAGCTTCTCATTGTGTTTGTATCCAGTAATCTGCAGAGAAATATCTGTTTTTTAGAACCTGCTCATTGCAAAACAAAACAAAACAAAACAACACACAAAAAAATGAACCTTAACTAAAATTGAACTAAAATTCCTCCTTTTGTCAAAATGAAAAGAAAAAAAGAACTTTTAACAGATCTCTACAGTAACTGACACCTACCTCCTGTAGCTTTGCACAGTCAGTTGTACCATTTCTGGTACTGATAAGGAAACTGCAAACAAGGAAATATAAAAATATTTAATTCTCTTAACATTTCTGTCCATAAAAACAGAAACATGTCAAAATAGATACAAGACCAAAAGATTGGTTGTATTATATAAGGAAACATTTCAACTCAAGCTGCAAAGTCGCAGAACAATACCTGTGTGAGAAGCTCTACTCACACTACAAGTTAGTCATAGGTTAATGTAATAGAAATCACTAAGAAGGGGAAAATAGATGCCTTTACATTTCATAAACCATTACTGGTACATTAAGCCCTTGTTCTTTAAAGGTAGACACTCTCGTCTGTTTCACTGAGGATACACATGCAACAAATATGATAAAAATATCTTTTGATTGTTGATTTTTAAGGAAAAAATAGTTAAATACAGTTAAAATACATTATTTTAAGATTCCATTCCAGCAAATGCCAGTACAATTCTTTTGTACATAACAGTTTTTCAAGTGCTATTCACTGAAACTAGTGACTATTTTAAGTATTGACTTCACTGCATTTTGCATCATGTTCCTAAACATGTTTGAGAGAAGTAAGACTACTGCAGGACACTTACAAAAGTTTCTGGCAGAGGAATTTTTTTTTAAGAACTGCTAACATTGTTTACAGGACTCCAAGCATGCTACATCTATGAGCTATAAGGTGCACATTTCATTGTTTCACAAACTTGCTTATACTGGGAATAAGTAAGCGGGATGCAAATATGTAGTGCCTGTGGTTACCACCTCCTCTCTCAGTGCGGAAATAATACACTTGTTGATCCTTTGAAAGCTAGAGTAGCATTTGCCTAGGAGCAGCAGTAGATATTCTTATGCATTGCACAAGACAAATATTTTTGTCTAGCTTTTAAAGTTTTGTTTTCTATTTAACAAAATTACGACAATAAAAAAGGAGAAAACATCCTTTCACATTCTCTACGGGATTATTTTTCCACTTGTAAATTCTAACATAAGTTCCTTCTGGCTTACTCAGCGTAAGGATATCCATCCAAATTGAGAACATAAAGGTTACTGACATTCCATTATTTGCTGTGGCAACATGAACCAGACTTTCTAGCAGTAAGCTGAGTATAATTTAAATAAGAATCAGCTATTTGTTGTATACCATTTCCCACTCATGTGCCAACAGAAGCAGAAAATTCACTTTAAAATGCTTCAGAATGTCAAAAATACCATCTAAAAGTGTGGGTTAATATAATTTTTACCTCGTAGCATGTAGCTACTCTTCTCTGTAACAGAATGTTATATCCCATAACAACAAACTTCCAGCAATTTTGATTTCCTCAATATCTAGTGTTGTTGGGAGTGAATGAACACAAGTGCTGCCAAATCAAAAATCTAGCAGTGTGAAACACTGGTCAGGGTGTTAAGTAAATACCGTGATGATGAGAAAGTTGCTGTTTGTAGGAGACATGAGGACAGGTCACCAAAAACTCAAAGGCTGAGACTCATGATCACATGCGAAGGACTTGGCAGGTCACTACGTGCCAGGTAGAGAGTAGCTGCTTGTGGTTTTACTCTTACATGGGACAAGCACTGTTTGGGACACCTTCACTGCGTTCTTTTCATAGACTAAAATAAGTTAAACAATGCTCTGCTGTGGTGTCAAGAATATACAGATGTACAGTTAGCTAGGCTAAGCCACCCATCCTCTTCAGTGGTAGTAAACAGCTCATGAACCTGTGTCTACCTCATGACTTGGACAAACTTTGCACTTGCATGGGTTGTCTCACTCATGGCTAGAGTCACCACCGCTTTCTCTAATGAGAAAACTCTCATGAGAAGTTCCTGACTAGAGAACTTGACATTTTGAAATATTAGAGACTGTTTTCTCTATGTATAAGAGGTCACAGAAATAGTTATGAGGAGGGTATGACATTTGCATTTCCTGGTCTATGAAACAAGACACAAGAAATACTGAATCTCATTACCAAACTGGAAGATACTTTGGGGGAAATAATGCCCTTTAGAAATCTGTCAGAAAACCTTATGAAAACAAACAAACAAACAAAAAATACTTTGTAAACCAACTGTGGTGCTAATTGGCTCTCCGTTTACTGTACATCTAAGTATATCTTTGCTTATGAATAATATATTTTGCTAAACTAAATGTAGCGTCTGATACTTGAAGGAAGATAAAATGTAGCCTCAGTAATCTCTGATTAACAGGAGAAAAGAGTCAATCATATATTGTTGAACCTAATAAACAAAAAGTGTAGATATGGCAGCACTGATAATATTTTGGGCTCCCAAAACCACTAAAAATGTGGCATTTTAAATGTGGCATTTTTCAGGAAAATATTCTGAATATATCCGAAGCACCTGAAAGTTGATTTAGTCTTTTGGCCTCTTTCCTGGAAAAAAAAAAAAAAAAAAAAAACTCTGTGAATTCACTATATTCAGCAAATAAGGAAAGTAGGTGAGAACAAGTGAGCAGTTCTGAGTTCAGGTCAGGCACACTTGAACGTCTTGTGCCGTAATTTTCATAAATCTGTGCAAACCTATACTAGAAACATCCACTCCTTCAACAGAAGCAAATCAAATTATGTCTGTGGAGAAGGCAAACCTCAGACTTTTCTGTTGAAAACCCCATTTGAAAACCTGCTCATTACAACTAAAAATGGAGGAAAAAAGAGACAGCTTATCCATGAAAATCAGCTTTTCCCAGCATGTGCCCCTCCCTCAGAAGCCCATGGTGTTTGATATTTTGTACTTAAGCCATCTGTATGATGGCTCATATGTATCATTTGTCTGAAATGACAAATGATGTTCTTTCTTACCTGCCTGATTGTGACCTTGTAGCTTATCCCTACATGTAGGTAGACTGTAAAATAAAAATGATTTTAATAGACAAAAGAATTATTTCCCCCCAAAGAATGGCTGTTTTCCTAAGAATAGATGAGGTCTGGGAGACAATCTGACGGGCAAGAATTGCACAGGGCACTAGGGGCATAAGAAAGCTGAATGGGGATGGCTGGTAGAAGAAACAGAACCATAGGCCCATTTTTTTCTGCTGGTTCTGAACACCATTTAACTTCTTCTTAACATGCACTGGCTTCTATTAACTGTTGAGATTCAAATCTTGCATTTGTGCTCAAGACAAATCCCACGAAATTTTAGCATTCTGCATGAGTCAAGTCTGTCACTTCTGAACTTAAATTTTACTAAGAATCTCATTAAAACAGCTCACCCAGGGGCAGGAGTGAGAGGAATGGAAGCAGAAAACTTCAGTGCATCAAATAAAGAAAGCAGCTGTATTATAGCTCTCAGCTGATCCCTGTCTGCATGGTGGCATGGTAATTGTTAATGATAATACCTAACCTTGCAATGCACACCTCACCATACCTCCAAACATTTTTTTTTTTTTTTTGCTTCTCTCCACCTCTAACCAAACAGACTTGAACTGTATTTGCAGTGAATGCATGGCGTCATACTGAAGACTCATGGAAAATACTGGTCTTTCAGACTTTATTTTTATCCTGAAAAGGGACAAAGAGTTGAAGTATCAAAATTCTGTTGAGCAAAGTACATGCAAGCTTAAGTATGTTGAAGATCAAACTGTATTTCCCTGTGGTAGCCCAATCCCTCAGTATGTTTAACCGCAGTTTGCGCCGTAAGTCATGCTTATGTAGCAGGCTACATCTCCCTTGAGAATGTAGCATCATGAAATTCCCATGATACACCAGACAGTTTGATCAGAAAACTATCCAGACACATGATGGAAAATGTTATCCTTCAAAGAGTACCTTGGAACTGAACAGAGCACTGTTCTCATGAGACATTGGATTGTAAGCAAGGCATGTCAGCTAATACTGAACATCATGAACAAGCATTTTAATGCTGGTCAACAAAATAAAAAGCTCATCCTTTGATTGAAATCAGTCAAAGCAAAACATTTTGTTCTGAATTCTCAGGGAATCACATTCTTCCTAAAGGAAATTTTGATATTGCAGACATTATATTGCCTATTGGAGAACTCAGGCAACAAATAATTAAGGAATAATGTCATCAAAACTTACAAAGAAGAAGAATTCAATCAATGATGAATATTTTATTCCATAGAGTCTTCTAAATATGAAAGTAAAAATAGAGAACTCACATAAAATATTGCCACATCAGTTTATAACAATTAACCCCCTTGTTTTGCTTGACTTTTTGGTGCATCTTGAAATGTATGAAAAAAACATGAGAAGTGCCTTGTAATTTCAGTTAGCAATCTGAGGGAGTTTTAAATCAACTTTTGAAAGCAAAAAAAAAAAAAAAAAAAAATCTGGAATTATTCATTTGACTCTATTATCTGCCAATCATCCTTAATTTGGAAGCATCCAGCAGTCCCAATGAAAATGGCAAACCAGCTATTCTGATTCTGTATGAATGCATCCTGAGGCAGTTCCTGCTGTAGCTTGAAAGGGGCAGAGAGCTGGCTCTTGTGGTGAGGGAGATTCATTGCCTCCCTTTTACGAAGCGTAAGCGATTCACCTTACTTGCCCAAGGCCACGCAGGAAGCCTGGAGCAGAGCAAGCAGCGGGTCCCAGGTCTCCTGCGGTTCAGTTCAGTGCTTCAACCCGAAGGTAAGTAAAGGTGACTCAGAAGTATTTAGCTCTTCTCTGAAAAACACTACAAACATTCTTCTTTCTTTTCAGGTTCAACCAAAATTGCTGAGATCATTGGCTCAAGATGCTGCCTTGCTCTCTGTGACAGAGCAGGGAGGGAAGTCCTGATCGGCAGCACAGATCAGACAGACAAAAGACAAAGCAGGAGACATGCTTGTTGCCACCTGGATTCAATGGTGCTGTTCTGATTTGCACAGTTGAAAGACACAGAAAGGCTGCAGAAATCAGAGGCCTTTACGCTCAAATCTTTAGAGATCTAATTTTGACATTTAGAATAAAGAATATGTGGATTTGCAAGACTTCTCCTTTTCTTATTCTTATTCTCATTCTTATTTCTTCTACGAAGAAAGAGCGTTGTCTTCAGACTGTCGATCTTTGCATAGCTGTGACCCTGGATGCTTATTTCTGGTGCACTGAAGATTAAAACCTCCAGTAAACCACTATGTTTTCTCCAAACCAACATTTTATGTTCCCTTTACGGTCAATGCAGAGAGTGTGGCACTCCATGGCAATTCTCCTATTGCAATGCTACTTGGAGTGCTTTTCTTCAAGGACCAATGCAGCAGCTTGGCCTTAGACTAAACACAGAACACTGAGATAGCTAATGAGACAATCCTGGGTGTGACTTTTGTACTACGTTAACAAGTAGTACAAACTCAAATACAAGTAAGAACACTAGAACAAAGATGAAGCGTTGAAGGAAATGTATCAAATTTGCAACACAGGGCCATTTTTCTCCATTCAGTGAAGAGAAAGGAGGCAAACCGCAATCACTAGTGTTATATCAAGAATCAATGCAAGTACCTGGCACTTTTAAGTCTTTCAAATAACTTAGGTTTTGAGTCATAGTTTTGAGTCATCTGTCATTGCATAACAGAGTTGGTACAGTCACTGATTAATCTTTTTTTTGTTACATTTTAGGGGACCTAGACACAAATAAAAAGTCTTGAGTAAAAGACTGAAAGAACAGGTTAGCAGAGGATGGGATATACAGTATCAGCTGTGTTCATAAGTCCTTTGGTCCTGCAGCAGAGAAATTCTAGAGTTCAGTCTACCTGCTGTGACCTCCCAAACTCCTTTCAGCTGGTGCATGGCAGCTAAATAAGAACAGTGAGGAAGTACTGAGCTGAAGGAAGGGCAGCAGGTAGGACAGAGTGCAGGAAACCCTTGCACCCTGACAGCTGATGGCAGCCATTCCTGTTGCTGCATTTGGTCTAAGAAAAAAAAAAAAAAAATAGATCATTCCCCCTGTGAGAGACATCTGCTGTTACTTAGGGCAAAGGTAAATGGGGAAAAAAATTCAAATTGAGTAAAGAAGCTTTTTATTTCTCCTGAATCAGCACATAAGCCTCCCCACCATCCAATTGAAGAGACAATCAGCCAGGTGAAGAGAAAGCCTTGTCCTGGCTCAGGAAAGGGTACAGAGGAGTCCTCATGTACCTCGTACACCCCATACCCCACAGAGTGCATTGCCAAATCAGTATCTAAAACAGGAAGAATGGAATTCCCTCAACATCCTTTGGGCACCTGAGCACCATGGGAGCTCCTCTGCAGGGAAACGGAGCCTCCCACCTGCCAGAGAGGCTGCCAGAGAAATGCTGGGGCAGCAGAAGGAGGTCACAGAAAGGACAGAAGTGCTTTTGAAGACTAAAGGGGCAGAATGAGGCAGAAAGACTCATGTTAGAATGCATCACGGGAGAGAAGATACAGTGAGACACCCTCCCAGCACCAGAAGTCAAAGTTTAGAGCTAGTTTAATTGAAATTAGCCCATTTCCCAGCTGAGTAATCCATTGGCCTGATTCTCCATTGCCTGACAACTTGCACAGCCATTTACCGCACAGCACAAGGAGGGTAAGATGCTACAATGGGATTGAACTGTAAATGACACAACATGAGGGACAATAAAGTTTGGCCCCAGATGTGGGAAGTACAGAGGTAACTTCCATTACATTTAATTAGTGTTATCACTATTGATTTCCTGTGCATAGACAGAAGAAGACATCCTTTTGATTTCAAATTAATTAACACATAATGATTAATCTGATAGGGTACATCTTTTCAGACAAGAGTGTCCTCTTGATCACAGTTTGGGTGCCAGCACCACTCATCATCTGTGTGTTTTAATTTCTAACTGCTCTCCAGAAGCAAATTTAGCTCTGCAAATCTGTTGATGGAATGAATGACTGGCTGGTTTCCATGTTCTGTGTGTTTTGTTCATTTGATAACACACTGAGAACATCTTGAAAATCTCTTTTTTTTTTTTTTTTTTTTTTTTTTTTTTTNAACTTTCCCCCCTCCCCTCCAAGCAGGTTTCAAGGTAGAAACTGGGAAGCCTATATCAGCAAGCAATTTACGCCAGCTCTTAACTACAGAACACAAGAAATAAAAACTTTCTAAAAATTGAAAAACACATAAACAGTTTATGGCAGGTTCCCAGACAGATTTGTCTCACTTCGGTTGCCAGCATTTAACAGAACCATTCTCCTTGCCACCAGCTACAGTAAAGTGTGTTTGTTTCACTGAAACAGGATCTTGAACTTCATCAGCTTCATGCCATATTCCTCACACTGTATGAGACGTACTGGATAGTACTATTAATATTACTTTTTCCTTTCCATTTGTCAAGTGATTTCTCAATCACACTTTTTTAATATTTATCCACTTTCTTTAGATGGGTATGAATGCAAACAGCTCCATATCCAGGTGCATCAATACTTAAGTAGATAGCTGATGGTTAACTTTAATATTGAGAAATATGCAAGTAAAATTGTAGTTGTAGAAGTATCAATTAAGAGGAGGAAAAAAATCTCAGATACTTTTGTTATGAAGGCTATGTCCAAGACATTCCACTTCTGTTCAGAAATTACTTGAGTATATTTACAGGCTGGGCATGACAGCAGAACAGTAAGTATGCTTTTGCAAGACAAAATGAATAGAGATCTAGGATGAAAAGTGTCTGTGTCATGTACTGAATTCATGTCTACAATTTCTGAATCAATCACTGTCTTTAGGTAATCATTAAAAACAATAAAAGAAAAGAAGGTGAGGAAAACAACAGAGATCCTTCTTACTGTTGTTGCAGTCTTTTATCTAATATAGTTGGTATTCTGGCTCAGCTATGCTTTTTATGGCAGCTCCATCAGGGAGAGAAGAAAGCTGATGATATCTACCCATCTCTGCTCCAGTAAACAAGAAGAAAGATGCGATTGGTAGAGTGCCCTCAGGCAGGAACAGACATAATTTCTGGTCTGCAGTGTTCACTCTTTCCAGTTGTCATTTCTGGGGACAAACAACTGCTTGAAGACTGAAGATTGTTGTCTTCTCTCTGCCTTACTCAGAAATAAATGAAGATGACAAAATTTCAAGATTTCAGTGTTGAACTTGAGCACCTGACCTTGTGCAGCTAAATGAAGTTGATGACCCTTTTCCCTGCCCAACAACCTGTGAGATGTTAAGCGATGTGAAATCCTAGCTGGTGTAGGAAGACACTCATTTAATTCATCTCTTCAACATGCCTGCCATTTGCATTGAAAGCAAGGAAGGACACTCAGTTTGGTATTCAAAGCACCCCTGGAACACCCATGTGAAAACTCACAAGTGAGACACCCTTAAGTGAAGTGACTCCAGGGAATGAATCTTTTTTGAAAGAGTACCAGGTAGGGAAAGATTTAATAACACTTCAAGCTTTCTCATATGTTGTCAAATACAAATTTGGGTATATTTCTGTCCTTTGCTAAAATTCTTGCTCAGAGGCCACAATGTGAAATTGATTTGGTCCTTTCAAAGTAGAAGTCCTAGTGCTGGTTGAGACAATCAGTGCTGCTCACTGTGAATAACTGCACTGGAAGGTGATTTTATCATCATGCTGCATTTTAGTCACCATGCAATCTCACTTTTGAATAAGAGGAAAGGTAATAGATTATGCAAAATAACAATAGCCAGATCTATTTCCATTTGAACCTACATAAGACTGTACTGAAGAGGGAGAGAGTTGTATTTTAAGCCTCCCAGCTACATATGGGAAAGTACATAAATTCAGTGCACAGGTTGTCACAAGCAAGGCAACAAAACAACAACAACAGGAACAGCAGTAACAATAGCAACAATTTCGCACTACGCTCAGTTTGAATCCGGTTACTTTGCTAAAAATGTTCCTGGCTGGTCAAAAAGAAAGTCTGTGAAGCTTTGAAAAAAAACAAAGCTCTTTAAATCAAGCTCTTTTAACTGGAATTTAAACTAGAAAATTAAATATAAGTGTATTTCTCCCTCATATCTGACAGATCAGAAAAGGCAAAAAAGAGAAGGACATTTAAAAACTTATAACATCTATAATGACAACAAAAAATTGATATGCTCCAACCTGTATGGCTTGTTCCAGCTGTTGTTATTAAGGAATAGTTGCAGGCTAGTGCTTCTGCGCCTCTGCTCTGCCACAGACCCAAAGCCTGAAAAACGGGAGGACACAAACTGGTGCTCTTGGCTTGGCTTTCCACCTCCGCTATGTATTTATTTATTTATTTTAAGATACCAAGAAGGGCAAAGGCAGGCTGTTTGCCAAGAAAGTGGTGTTTAGGTTGACAGTTGGGATGGATGATTGTTTGCTTAGCCTCCGGGCAAAGGGAAAGCGGAAATCAGGACCAGCCTAGCTTTTAACAACAAGAATTCTAGAAAATGACAGGAAGGGAAAGAGAAGGTGGAGGAGCAAGGGCAGTGATAACTGAAACAGGAGAGGTGAAAAAACAAACAAACAAACAAAAAAAGCCCAGAACTTGCTTTGGTTGCATCCATTTCCAAGAAATATATTGCTGTCCCTTTAACTCTGTATGCCTTGTTGGCACATGTGCCAGGGGAAGGATTGCACTTTACTGAGGAAGTAATGCAAACTTGTCTTCATTTGGTTACCATGGATATGGTACTATGTGAGACAAAGCCTCCCATTTGCATTGCAAACAACCAGGAGCGATGAAGGACACAGAACTTGATATTCTGGCCACAGAGTGTCCCTGGCTCTTCCATGTGAATGATCACAAGGAAAACAACCACAACTCTGGGCCTGCACTTGATGCCATGAAAACAAGGCTAAGGGATGCTGCTTTTCAGATCAGGATGAAGCAGAATCACACACACCTACAGAATGGTGATTTTTGTGCTACCCAGTGTGACATAACTAACAGATAGGTATGGCAATCAGTTAGCTTTCCATTTTTCTCCCATGGGGAATGAGAGCTGAATCAGTAAGTGATTCCACAAACACTGGAATTGAATAGAAACTGGCTAGGTCATATAATTACTGGGCTTTTACGCAACAGTTTTTATCTAGCTGAGTGTCCTCTTCATTCTGCGGAAGTACTATATAAAGTACCTTAATTTTATACAAAATCCAGTTAAATGACCAAGATGAACAGTCCCCTAAACAGACCTAGTGGAAACAAATGCAGTACAGTTAATAGCAAACAGGAAAATTGTCTCGTTTCCCTAAAACAAATTGCAGATGATTGTTTGTCTATTAGATTGCTAGTTTGTCAGTAATTCTTTTTTATTGCTTTTAAGCTCTGGCAGATATATAGCCACACATCATTTTTATTTCAACTGACATGGAATACAAACAGTATGACCCTTTTTTTATGGATAGAAATGGCCAAATACCACTGGTCTCTGTGAAAACAAACAAACAATCAAACAACCAAAAACAAGTGGATCCCAAATAGTGAGCCCACATCCATGAACTGAGGATTTTCTCCCCATGGGATATTGGGCATGGATTAACTGGAACAGTAGATTAGACGTTTGGCAAAAACACTGCATCTTCTCTTAGCCCTGGAAGGAGCATCCAGGCACATCTCTGGTGGGGCCAGGGCAGCTATATAATCCTAGGATGCTCTTCTTGGCTCCCCAGCTCAGGAGACCAGCCCACAGCCACCAGCACCATGTAAGCAGCCTTCCTGTGATATGGAGGGTATGGCCAGATCTCCATCTGTCCTTATGCCACCATTCTGCATTGTTGCATGGGGCTAATAACGACCACCAATCCTGCAGATGTCCACTAGAGGGTCCACAAATAATAGCTTTGCACCAATACAATCCCAGCTGCTTCAGTGGACTTGTTCCATGCTGGTGTCTGCTGGTGAGAGCAGAATCAGCCCTAGATGTCTTTGCCTTTTTCCTTTCTTCCAAAACAAGCAGCTGGCACCATGCCTAGCCCTGCATGCATTTTCTAAAACCGTGCTTACAGAAAGCTCAAGTCTATTGCTGTTGTATCCCCAAGCCAATGCATCAAGCAAAGAACAAGAAGGTTTGCAAAAGGGTTTCGTCACCTCTTGCTTTAGGCTGGGTGCTCTGCTGCCATACCTCAGCATCCTGCTGGTACTGTCACTTAGACCTCACAGCAACTCAGCAATATGCACCCTTGAGACTTCAGAGTCTCTGAAACCTTGAGGTTTCAGAGGCGCACAGGGGTGCTGCCAGACCGAGATCTTCACCTGCCCAGAGAATTATTTCAGGTATTCCTAGCAGCCCTAATGCTAACTTAACCACAAAGGAACAGTCTGCCAGGCCCTCCAGGGAGTGTGCTGCTGGGGAGAAGGACAGAGAAGCAGGCAAATATTCAACACAGGAATAATTCCCCACCATTGTGGTTCCTGTGCAAGCACTGTTAGAATTTATATGCACGTACTTCAGTCTTTTCTTATCCTTTCAGAGCACACAACAAGGAAAAAAAGCCCCAGCCCTCCTCCTTTTCTGCACTAGCCTATGAAGTAGGTCAAGAAAAGAGAGGGAGGAGGGTGGGAATTGAAATGGCAGCAAGTACCTGGATCGGCAGCTCCCTCTGCACAGCTCTGATGGCTCTCCAGGGTTTCCCAGACCTCAGACTCCCTGTGACATGGTGTGGAGGGAGTGGAGCAGGGAGGAGATGTTGCCCTGTCCCAGCCAATGCTGGTCTCAGTGCTCTTCCAGATGTACTCTATAGCAACAAGAGAAAAGGTGTGGAAAACCATGGGAGCAACCTGTCATGTCAGGCTAAAGCAAGTGCAAACCCTGGCCATACGTAGGTCTCCTTGAAAACTTCATATTTCAGTTCCTTTTAGTCCCAGCTTCCTGCCCTTCAGGCTCCTTTCCTTCCTCTCCAACAAAATAAATTAGGAAACAGTTTTCTTGGCATTTCTTTAAACATGAATGCACTGGCTAGCAAAAACGCAGAAAGGCAGGCTGTATGGCAAATCTCTTGAATGACCAAAGCACTCAGAGTGAACAATTTTGTAAAGCACTGTTTTCTTTAATGCCTGAAAAACAGTTGGGGCTCAGCACTCCAAACAATAGGTCTGCTCCCTCTGTGTGTTCAGTCCTTCTTGTTTATTTTAGAAAAAAAAAAAAAAATAGCAACACTTTGTTTTAATTCCGCTAATCTTGCATCATAACCATTGCAGGGATGGGAGAAGTGGTGTTCCCTTCCTCCTCACATGAGCATGACTTCAAATTCTAAATGCAAATGCTGAATCTATAAATGGTAGATATCCTGCTGTTTCCACTGAATTCGAGGGAGCTGAAGACAAATATCCCAGAAGCGGTAAATGACCCGCTATTTTTATTTTCAGCATTGTCAGAGCCAGAAATAACTTGACTCTTACAGACAAGGCTAAATTTACAGAACTGGAATTTAGAACAGGTGTTTTTCTTCTTATTCTTGATAAAACTAGGATCTTTCAGCCACAAAGGATATAGCTAAGTGTATTGGCCCTTGCAATGTCATTCTTACAGGGGTCTTTTCAAACTACAGCGTAAGTGTAAACTATTTTTAAATTTGTTGCTATTTATAACAATACATTTAAAGCGAGATCTGTTTCTCACCAGCTCTTATATCCCTACTCCACTCTTACATATGAGCTCAGATTTCCTACTTGATTAATACAATTCAAAAAGCCAGTATTGATGATGTGTATGCATTTCACTGGTGTCTCAGTAGCATCCTAGCACAAAGAAGCAGGCACTGATTCTGCTTGTTTGCAGCTACTCATACCCAGTTCTGCCATGCTCAGAGCTGGGACAGGTTTGGACAGCATTGAGTTAGTCCACAAGCAGCCTGACTGACCTCAATGGGAAGCCAGCAAGCTTGGTATGCACCAGCACAGGAGGAAAGAAATCAGCTGAGGCCAATCTTCTCCCTTAGATGCAAGCAGGACATCTCAGGTTAGAGACACCACATGCTCACAAGAACTGCTCTGATGAGTGCTTGACCATAATGACTCCCCTCTTTCTCTTCAGAACAAAGTTTCAACTGGTTTTACTTTCCTATGGAAGTAGACATGTTGTGACCAAAATTACTCCTTATTCATTTGAGATCCACTTCAGGTCTAGTTCTGAGCCTGCAAAAGTCAATTGAAAACTACCCACTGAGAACTTGGTTTGGACTTTGTCCGCACTAGAATCTGCTAGCCATCATGAACATTGATATTGCCCATCTGTGAACTGACACAGGAAACACGAGGGCAAATGTTTGCTTTTCTGCACTGATAACAGTATGCTTTGTATAATAGGGGCAGGTAAGAGTGGGACTGTTAAGTACATGTAATCTCTTGTAGGCCAGATTTCTTGTCCCTTATGTAAACAGGCATGGCATTTAAACAATTGCTAATCCTACCTCTATGTCTGAGAAAACAAAGTGTATAGTCAATAAGTCAATAACTTAATCTGACCTTATGTGGACCAGTAAAACTACATGGCTGAATATCTTGAATAGCAATATCATTAGACATATATTTAATTACTTACTGACATAAGCTTCAAGCTTCATCCACTGGCAATGGCACTGCCCCACACACATGGGGTAGCTCACTACAAGACAGAATTACGCTTCCCTCTCTATTAGATATGTTTGCACACAGTGGAATAACAGAAAAGGAATGTTGTCCTTCAAAGACGCTTCCATTGGCATCACCCTTTTGCCAGCAGTGCTTAACTGGTGTAGGCTTACATTACAAATACCGCTTCAAAAAAGAATTAAGGAAAGTAAACAGGGCTTACCTGTGCCAGTACAGATACTGCATGCTCTAACACCCATTCAGAAGCCAGAGAAATGACAGGTAAGGCTCTCCAGCAAGCTCTCCCATATTAGATCAACAGCTATGACAACCCATTGCAGCTTTCGTTGTTCCTAAAGGAGAGAGTGCAAACATTTGCATAACCTGTGCTGATGTTTTCATAATCCTCACCCACTCACACAAAAAAGAAACTTGTTTTTCAAATACACTTTACTCTTGCACTACATAAGTGTTTTCAAGAATAGATGTGCTTGGGAAAATTTGTATTGCTGATTTTTTTTCTTAAAGTCATGCAGAATATTGACGTGGCACAGATTTTAGGGACATTGAGACGTGTTGTGCCCACACCATCTCCTGCAGGTTTGAAGGTCCAGGTGCCCCCAGGAAGCCAGCCTGCCCCAGCTGATTGTCAGCCAAGTGCCAGGGGATGGTGGCAGCCACAGGGTTCATCAGAGAAATAAAAATTCTCTGTGCCTTCACAACCCATGGAAATGGCAGAGTGCTCTCGAACATCAATCCCAAGAACAAACAAGACTTTTAAAACAAACAGGCAAGCTAGCAAAAACAAACTCAGCACTTGAAAACTAATGAAAATAACAACACGGCCAAAGCCTACAAAGCTGCTCTCATCAGACTTGAATAAAAGTAAATAAACAGCCTGACAAACAACAAATCCAACCTTGTAAAGCTACTTTCAGCAGCACAGTATGACTGAACATACAACTGCTACAGGCTGTGCTATTTCAGCTGGGGCAGATTTGGAAGTGCAAGGCCACTTTGAATAGACCCAGAGCACCAGAGATGTGGATATTTAACAGACCAGCTAACATGGGTACCACCTGGGGCAAATCTTATATCCTCAGCCTGGCTCAGCCACTGACTTCCTCTAAGCGTTTGGGACACTTAATCTGACTTCTTCATCTCTACTCTGCACTCCCTGTAAGAAAAGGATTCTAGTAACCTGGCACACATATCCCAGTGAATTCAGGTATGTATACCGCTTTACACAGTAATAGTATATATTCCCTATAGCCATTTTCAGTCTGTCCTCAGTGAGGCTGAAACATCTCCTCTGCAAACACATGATACAAACTCAGAAAGCAGCACTTGTAAGGCGAAAGGTGCCTTCAAGCAGCCCTTCAGCCGAGGGTCCTGACCATAAATGTCTTCATAATTTCTCCCTCCATGTGTATTGAAAGCTCAAAGTTCGTACTGGTTGGGCCAGTCAAGCAGATTAATTAAACCAATACTGAGACTAGCGAAAATAAACAAACAAACAAACAAATAAATGTAAGGAAAGGAAAATCTCATTAATTCAACCTAAATCTCTGCAAGAGCTCCTGGAGAGAAGCTAGTAACCATGCAGGAATCCAAATAAGAAACACCTTGGAGGCTATAGCATAACAATTCAGTGCAAATATGGAAGAAAAGTCACCCTCACAAGCTTATTACCTTTTACTTTTCTTAGTGAAAATCCAGTATCTTTAAGAGGAAAAATATCTCCAGCATGGAGTAGCAATTTATCTGCAGCTGTCTTACCCTTATTTTCGGAGTATCAGTGGATCACTCTACTAAAGAGAAAACAAAGAGGCTAAGAGCAAAAAGCCAGTTTTTTTTTTGTTTGTTTGTTTCTCCAGAGCTTTTTAAGTCAGACACTGACTGAATCAAATGGCATTTTCACTGTTTGTTGTAAACAGAAAACTTTCCCTATGTACAAAATTATTTATTTTCCTTAGATTTCTGATCTTTCCAAAATTCTTAAAGCTTTCCCCTTCCCCACCCCAAAAGCTCCAACTGAAGTTTTACAGACTCTTTCAATTCCATTATATATTTCTATTTTAATAATACCAAAGCAATTAATTTTAAATGTTATAATTTACATTTGAAAATATGTATTTTACTAAACTGCATTTTGATGCAGAAAGTCGTTTTGAAGTGGAAAAGACATTGTCATGAGAATGCCAAAATGGGACATTTTGTACAAGTCCAGAAGAAAGGCTATCTTATAGAGTTTCAGGTCAAGTTGATCAAGATGACCTATTTCTATAAAAATGTCCTTGTTTTGGCAGACAAACATTTTTAATGAGAAAAAAAATCCAAAAAATGTTCTAACCAGCTTTATGTCTTATTCCTTTCCTTTCTCCCCGCTTCATCTCAGATTACTTTGAGGACAGTCTCATCCTGTCAGAAGACACGTCTTTCTTTCAGTAAGAAATCATGTAGGTTCCTGATAAACAGTGTGATCAGGACGTTTGCCAAGCAGGGGTAAACTGCTTCTGAGGCTTTCAGGCAAATACTCTGTTTTGCATGGGAAAGCACAGCACATTTACATCCTCCTCTCTATGTATTCTTTCACTTTTTGTTAAAGAAAGACTTGGCTGGGACTTGAGTGTAGATGTACTTCCTTGTGGTACTCGGTCCAGGATAAGTAGCATGTACCTTTTTTGTTAGCTCCATATGAACCAGAAGAAAGAATTATTCCAAAGGCTGGTTCTTCAGTGGTTGCCCATTGACTATGGGAGGGATTCAATATCTCCCACTGCAAAGGATGTGGGATTGCACCAACAAATCTGAGCTTACGTGTTCAGTAGAAGGAGTGGATTTGTGCCAACACACTAATGGCCAAATTTCCCTCTTCATGCCAGTGGGGTACCACTGATTTCAGGGTTTAGGCTCTGAAGCAGCAAAGTATGTTCTTAGAATTAAGCACAACATCCACTGCTCTGCTGACAAAGACAGACTTGCACTTGAAATTAAGCACAGGCTGAAGTGTTATCTTGATGCTGGACTCACTCCTTCAGCCATCCATTTTCTGTCAACTTTTCTGTAATGAGCTGTATAATTTTTCTTCCTTATCTCTAGCAAAAACATCAAATAGCTCAGCTTCTTCAACAGAGATTTAAAACCACAGAAGCCTTCTGTACAAATAATAAAAAAGAGTTTGGTTGATGACCTTAGGCATTGACGTGAAACTATTTCCTCAGAGCTATTCCTA
>VXAV01011756.1:73227-84595 GCA_013399715.1 Alectura lathami
AGAAAGTGCTTTGATAACTTGGTCTGTCGTCTGTGATGGCATAAATTATACATCAGTTCAGCTAGTTGTAGATGATAAAGAAAGTGATAGGTGGGACAGTTATGAGAGGCTTTGAGAGCATGAGTGCCTATCAGTATGGTCTATGCTGATAGATATTTCAGATTGGCATATTTTTTAAAATATCTGAAACCCTGCTTGTAAAATACACATTTTTTTACATGCCAGGTGCTATTCCCAGAGATGGGAAGATATACCTCAGAGACCACAAGGCTCCTTAGTATCCTAATTCACGCAGTCTCTGGATTCAGCTGACCACAGTACTTCTATTGTGTGTAAAACATTAGACCTGTATCTTCTGCAGTACATGGATGTTATAAAGTTTTCTGCCAAACACCTGTAGTGGAGTCAAAACATCTCTACCATTTATCAGCAAGCGTCTCCATAATTCATTTAGCAATGCCAGCAATAGCAGTGCCACCATTTACCCAAAAGTTCTCCAGAAATTCTTTCTGACTGCTACACCCTATGTTTTCAGTAAAGATGCAAGTCATTTTTTTGCTTGACATTTGTTCTACCTGAATTAAAAGACGTTAAATTGAAGTTTAAAGCTGCACTGATGCACTTCTAGGCACATGGAATGGAGCAGCACAAGCAAAGCCTCTCATCATTTTTCACTTGTCTCCACAGAGTCATTTTGTTGTTTTCATCAGAGAAGGTTAAGTTGCTTTTACTTGATAAACAATATCCTGTGTCACTCTTAACAGGTAAAACTCTTCATAAATAAATGTGCATAAAGCTACTTTGTTTTTGGAGCCCCCCAGAGACTTCTGGTCTTATTCTGCTTGGTGAAGTATAAAGTTTTGCCTTAATACGTGCCTGGCAAGGAGCTACCAGTAAGTACAGATAAACCTTACAGTACAGATACACTGGATATGTCACTTCCAGGATACATCCATTTCATGCAGCGTTTACCACAATGATCACCCACATGGATGGGTAAGGGATCTGATGTTGCCCAAATACCATCCACTTACAGGGCACTGCATGGGCAAGTATTTCTGTGCAGGAAACCTGCAAGGCTCATGTCTACTCATTGTAAAATGCAGTTCCAATAGTTTGATCAGCTGCCTCTGTGCCCCACATCAGTTCAGCACTTCACTGCATGGTTGGACGTGGAATTTAAATATCAAAATGAATGCCTTTTTGCATCAGTACTATTGTCATTACTTAGTCCAACCTGGACACACACAGATCAGGCGGAGTGTGAACACTGATTTATTCCAGGGACCAAAGAGGTTAAACTCAGCAGACCTCTAAACTTTAGGCAACTGATCAAAAAACCAGCACATCACCAGAGCACCGTATGTTCTATGCACAGGTTAGAAAGTAATCAAGAAAGATGCAAAGACAATTCTGCCTCTAGGATAAATTAATTCAGAGAAGGGAAAACAACGCTGTTAAATAAGAAATGACTCGAGCTTTCATTAGAACTTGAAACAACTCTGATTACAGACCTTTTGGGAAGTGTAAAAGATTGTATGCGATTGTTTTCTTTCTATTTCTTACCCTTATTCTCCCTAATTGTGATCAAGACAGGAAGGGTCTGTGCTGAAATACAGAAGAAGAAAATGTTATTAAAAGCGATCTGTCTGTGACAGGCTAAAGCATCAAAACCATTGTGAAATACTTTTATTAAATATGTAAAGCTATTGTAAACAATGCTTAAGTGGTTTCCTGTGCTTGAAATGCCGCCTTTTATTTCTCAGACAAGATGAAAAAGAATAAAGAAAGAGAGAAGGAGAAATTGCTTTAAATTCTGCATTGCACATCTGGTGCTAAAGAAGCCTTACATTAAGGGGACTTGGCAGACCCAAGCACCAGACCCAGCTACTGGTGATCCTGCATTCAGCAAACTGGCATGGCAGAGAAAAGAGAGAGAAGGCGACTGTCACCCCAGCCTGGAGCTCCTGCCTTCTGTTCCCAAATAATCACAGAATCATTAAGGTTGGAAAAGACCTCTAAGATCATCCAGTCCAAATGTCAGCCCATCACCATGGAGCACACTAAACCATGTCCCCACGTGCCACACCTACACAGCAGGCTGGGAGGAAGTTAAAGAGGCAAAGCAGCCGCTGCAATACTTGACTGCCTTTCTTCCTTTGCTCTCAGAGTGATTGATTGTTGTGTTACCAGACTTACAGAAGCTTCACCCTCATCCGAACACAGGAGCCCACTAGACGTGCTCTCCATGGTGCCCTGCCTTCAGTCAGCCTTTGCCCTTAGGCTTACGTGCTCTCACATGGCCTCACACATCTTTGAGTCTTGTGTGACACTGCTTAGCCCTTGCCATTTGTTTCTGCTCGGGAAACAAATCACTGGTTAATCACTCATGACTTTTTCAATCTTTTGCAAAACAGCTTCAGCTGGGAGGCTGAGCACAGAACAGTATTTGATAACTGCACCCAAATGTTTGCTGGGAAGGTGCTTATCTAGATCCTCTGAGTTGATTTCCTGCTTAGTTTTCCTAATAACTCCCTATTCATCTAGGGAAATATCTACATATAGAGAAATCTTGTGTCTCACTAGAATGATACTGTATTTTGTCTCACAGTTAAGATTACATATGGGATTTACAAAATTGTTATAGATTGGTATTTTAAGTGATTGCACAGCAGCTCCATATCTGCTATATGTATTGCTAGCAGACAGGATACTGCCTAAATGCAAAACAAACCCCCTGTGCTTTAAATCAAAAAGCCTAAAGAGGCAGTGAAGTCTTGGAAGTCTGCAAGTATAGAAGGACTTATTGGTACCAATTTGCTTCAGAAATTGGACAAGAAATCACTGTCCCAAGGTAACCTAGTAATTCCAAGGGTATGGAGACCATGCACAACCCTTGGACAGTTGCAATTATTTCTGCAGCAGCGTTATACACATGAACTCCATTATAACAGTTTCTGAGCAGCACACAATCTCTAATGGCTTTATTTTTATGCACTGTATTTTCCCTGGTCAGGTGGACAACAGAGGGTCAGAGAAGGTAAATGGAAAGTCTGGAGCAGGGCAGGACTTTGCAAACCACCATTTCCAGGCCCATCATCTTCCCTTTCTTTCTGAAGAAGGCAGAATCGCTTCTCAGAGAATCAGAAATAAAACCTAAACAAGGGCTAACTGCCCAGAACTGTCCATTCCAAATACGAATATTTGCATGTACAGCTTTGCATACTATGCTGGTTCTCTGGCATATTGCACCCCTTGAGCACATCACCAGGTGCGACTGGCAGTACGGGAGCATCCTCATCATTGCTATGGGCAGCTGAGGCTGTGCATGCTTTGGCTTTACACATATAAACCACCTGTTTAGTGCAAAGTGGATATATTTTCTCCAAGGCAAATAAAACCATTTCAACTTCTGCCTATGATTTCACTAGAGGTTTGAAAAATCAAGCAAACTCATTAAGGCAATTAAATGATCTTTAAAAAATGAAACAGCTCAGCTCTGGTTTCCTGGATTTTAAGGGAGGGAGCCAACAACAGAATTCTCTTATCTAATCATGACTTGAAAGTAAATAAAATGAAAGAAACTGAAACACTTGCTGGCTCTCACAAGAAGAAACACAGGAACAGTGGCAAGTACTATGTCACTTCAGGGACAAAAGGATTATGCTTCTTTGTCTGCACATAATTGTCTCTACCTGGACAGATTTCCAGTTGTGTCACCCATGCTAAAGGGAGCATCAGTGGATTAATTATTATAGTCTATAAGGTGTTCAGTGACCGTAGCATCTGAACATATTCAGCATGGAGTATGACATTTAAATCAAGTAGGGAAGAACAGAGGCTGCAAGTCTCTCCAGATATTTTAGAAAAGCTACAGAGCACAGGTTTTTATACCACCTTTCCCTCTATATATTCTTGTATTCTTTCTAATAAATAGTCCTTTATGGTTACATAACTCTGTGTAGGTTTCAGTGAACAAGGGCAACCAGGGACGAATTTGCTGCAACTGTTTTTATGTAGGAAAAAACAAATCTGTGAATATTGTGCATCTGGTCCAAAAAAAACTTTAGCAAGGTTTCTAAAGACTGGAGTACCAAGGCATTTGGTACAACCGAATTGCAGTTCGGTTGAATTTTTAAAATTCAATATACAATACCTGAAGTTCTTCTGCTTTCTTAAGTTTCGTAAAAAGTATTTTAAAATTTTTATGCACAAAGAAAATCTCCTCAATAAGTTGTCCAAAAATAAGCCATTTTTTCACCTAAAGTAGGCTTTTGTAATAACAGGAAGTCTAAATTTCCTTCTTTTTCTGTCCTGCTTCAAAAAACTGCAGGCGAACATTATTTTTATTCCAATCAAAAAGCAGTTAGTCATGGAAAGGCATTTTCAAGGAAAGAGTATTTTTTGTGACCTCTCACACTGATAATACATTACCGTGCACAGATTTGTACTTCTAAGATTCAACTTGTAAAAGATTTTGGTGCTGACAAAGAATGGCAGAGGTCAGACCCATTTAGGAAGCAACTTGTACATCAATAACAGGATCTGGGACTATCAAAATACTTCTCATTTTGCCACCATCAGGGTGTTTTTTCTATATTGATTATTCCAACCTTTGCAGGTGAAGTAGAATATACTGGCAAAAGCCCAATTCTGTTAGCATGTACTACTACCCCCTGAATCACTCCTTGCCCTGTCTATCCATTGTGGTTACACCTCTGCTAATAAAAACGTGGTATAGACCAACACTGCCAAAGTTGTTGGCACTCACTGACACTATCTGTCAATTTTGCCTGCTGGGATATGTCGCTTGAGATTTTCCCTTGGGAAAGCACACACGATTGAGCAGCACTGCACATCACCTGTCCATCCCTGAAACAGGTGAGGAAGTAAACGTGAACACATCCTTCAGAGCAACAACCATGCTGAGAGGTAGGAGCCACCCTCCATTAAAGCTGCCTACAGACTTCTGAAGGCAGGGCAGAAATGGCCACAACTAAGACCAATCAGCAGTTGCAGTGAGCTCCAGCTGCAAATGGCACACACCTGCTGGCTCTCCTGGTGCCCACAGAGCAAAACTGCAGGCCACGCTGCAGCCTGACCTCTGTGGCCGACTGGCCAAGACCCATGCATGAATGTGAATGTGATAACAGCTGTCCAGGAAGATCTTCAGGCTCAGTTTAAGTTGTTAACACAGCCATAAGTTAGAAATCATTTGCTTCCATTAGAATCATTTACAGAGTGCAAGCACGCGGACAGGGGTGAGTAATGCTGGTGTGAAACAGGCAGCGTAGGAGATAGAGAACCCCCAGTATTCTTCACAAACACTAGCCATCACCTCATGTATCACTTTTTTTTTTTTTTTGGTAAGTATTTTTCTTCCTAGTCTTTTCAACTCTTTCTTATGGCTTATGGCTTACCAAGAAAAAAGGGAGACCAAGTCAATGTTTTGAATCATGAAGCCCAGTATGGATATCAATGATATTAAGAGAGTTGAATCTCTTTTTCACCAGATCTGTATCTGATAAGCAACCTTAGGTTCAAAAGCCATTTGCCTGTTCTTTACGTAGTCATAAATACATTTATATTCTGGAACAACTTTTCTTTCCTTTTTCAAGGGCCATTAATACATTTTTTTTCTTTTTCTGTTTTATCACTGCCAAGTCTTGCACTGCTCCATGTGTGAATTTATGCAAATTTCAGAATGCGCTAATTCACATATTTGCAAATTGGCAAGTGATTGGCAAACATGTAAATGAGCTCATTTAGTCATTTTCCTCTTCCCCTAAACTTCAGCTTGGGATCATGATGCCCATCCCCAGATTATGACGATGAGGGAACATGAAACTGCCCCAAGTCTGACAGGTCTAGTCAGGGTTTGGGCTGGTGTGTCCATGTGCCAGGTAAAGTGTGGGAAAGATGAACTGAGAAGGTGTCCAGATATGTCAGGAGGAGTATCCAGAACAGCTGCAGAAGCATCAGCAGTAAATGGCTGTGGATATGGTTGTATTTAGCACAGCCAGGCCAGGGCTGGGAGCTGAGCTGTCTGGTGGTGTGAAGCAACACGAGTTATGAGGGCTGCTAAGAGCTGGTTTCACTGCAGGGAACAGCAGTTTGGAGCCTAGCTGGTGTCTGGATGAAAGAAAGATGGCTTGACAGAAGAGGCTTGTGGAATCAGGACGAATGGTGAATGAGGCCACCTCTTTACAATACTGGTACAGCCTAAGATTTTGCCATAAAACAGGCTCAGCGCTGGCAAGCAGGACATGCAGCTCTCTCACTTCAGGGTCTCCTGCTGGCTGGGGTTGCTCTCTTTCCCCTCCAGGCTCCGTAGCCCCACAATCAGTCACCACAAATGATTCTGATTTTCTTTCTTTATTTACCTGTGTCAGAACATATTGGAAGCCCTATCACACTGTCTGCTGAATTTGCTTCATAGTTTATGAGCTGAGGAGTTCCCAATGACAACTTGTTCCAGTCAGCATCAGTTGTGCTGCTTCTCCTCAAAAGCATCCTATTTGTAGCAAGCTGTATAACCTCTAAGAATAATAGCCACATTTTAAAACACCTGTACTTATCGGTGACAAAATCAGCAGAGAGTAGACTCAAAAGGTTAAACAAACCAAGGCTGAGAAACCCAGGTAAACCAAAAGGAAAAAAAAAAAAAAAAAGAGGAAAAAAAAAAAGGCAGAGAATACAGAGAATACATACAATTCATCTTCAAGTTATCTAGGGCTGCTTGCCTTAGAATTAGTTTAATTAGCTTCATTACCTTGTTTCATATGGAAATATTGTAGGAACAGTATTCTTTCTGCGGCACTCAGGTAGTTAAATCCACACAATTTGCTTTTTGAAGCTTGGATTCTGCTGACTTTATTTCAAGCAATCAAAAGTATCTAATTTGCATTCACATTCACATTAGTGGTCCATATGTTAGCCCTGTTTAAAAGCTATATGCTGCATTCATTATGAAATACTTGGCTTCCTAGCTTTATCCTTTTGCTTTGAAATTATTGTGATAATATTGCAACTCTTCTATTTAGGCTATTCTCAAATACAAGGATTTTCTGTGTGATTTGATTCTTTTTCAAAGTCTTCCAAGGGTAGGCCTTTTTAATTTTTGTTTACAGTGTTATGGGAACTTGCAAATTGGCAAAATAATTCACTACTGTCATTTAATATGACAGTGTATTATTCCTCATACCTAAAGCTTCATTAAAATATCAGGATTTCAATCTGTCTCTGCATAAGATTTCAGACCACACACAGAGTCATGAAGTACATGCCCTTCAGAGTTCATCTTGCTACTCACTGATTTGAGTCAGCCTCTTAAAAATGATAAAATTGAGTTGTGTTACATGATTGTTCTCAAAGTTTGTTCTTTGTGCAACAGAGAGTAAAGCATTTCTTTCTTACAGAGTTCATCATACAAATGAAACAGGAGATAAACAGACAAAAAAAGCCCTAAGTAATGTCACATAAAATATCCTTCCTATGGTGACATAAGAGAACTGTGACTGAGATAAGAATTAAATCAAGATCTTCTAGGTCCCTCTGCCTGGGACAGAAGACCACCTACCCTCTACCGTGACCCACTTCATCAGGTCATCCCTTTGCCAGTACATGTTATAACGCATGTGTTAAAGCCACGACCAAAGCATTACTTCCAGAGTTTAATGTATGGCACAACTTGCTATTGTTCACCAGCTTAAACATTGCACATCTAATGCTCATAGTTTGGGAAAAGGATAGTATTTTTTCCCTCAGAGAACACGGAGAAGTGATTCCCCCTTGCAGATTGATTCTCACATCCCTAAAAACTCCAAAGAGAAACTCCTTTCTCACTTGCACATTCACTGCTGATTCTGACATCTGGAAAATCCTTTCTCATTTCAGTTCCCCTCTACTCTGCCCTTGGAAGGCCTCACCTGGAGTACTGTGTCCAGGCCTGGGGCCCCCAGTACAGAAGGGATGTGGAGTTGTTGGAGCAGGTCCAGAGGAGGGCCACCAAAATGACCAGAGGGCTGGAGCACCTCTCCTATGGGGAAAGGTTGAGGGAGTTGGGATTGTTTAGCTTGGGAAAGAGAAGGCTCCGGGGAGACCTCATTGCGGCCTTCCAATACCTAAAAGAAGCTTACAGGCAGGAGGGGGACCGACTTTTTGCACGGGTGGATAATGTTAGGACAAGTGGCAATGGGCTAAAATTGAAAGAGGGGAGGTTTAGGCTGGACATCAGGAAGAAATTCTTCACTGAGGGAGTGGTGAGGCGCTGGCACAGGCTGCCCAGAGAAGCTGTGGCTGCCCCATCCCTGGCTGTGTTCAAGGCCAGGCTGGATGGGCTCCTGGGCAGTTTGATCTGGTGAGCTAGTGGCTGACAAACCTGTCCACGGCAGGGGGGTTGGAACTAGATGATCTCTGAGGTTGCTTCCAACCCAAGCCATTCTATGATTCTATGATTCTATGATCCTAGGAACTGTAGAATAATGACACATCTGCCATGAGATGAAGATCACAAAAGTATATCTGCTGAGTATAAGACAAATATCCTGAGTTTAATGCCTCACAAAAAGGTTCAGAAAACCTACACTAAAAACCTAGTGATCAGGAGAAAAATATATCCTTCATTGGCCTTAAATTTTTACATGAAATCTGTTTCTGGAATGGGTGGAAGAGAAATGGACAGTTTATTAGACAATTTGTTTCATAGGTGTGAAGTTTTAAATTATTAGGGTTTTGGGTTTTTTTTTGGAGGCATCTTGAGTGATACCATTAATAAATTTATATGGGATCCCTGAGGATGGATTGTCATTAAGAGTCAGAGAGTTCATTCACAGCTGATTCCAGAGTGTCAGAGCTGTATCTTCCATAACTGTAGCAGACGTAAAACAACTAGTAGCCAACCTATATTAACATGAAGGAACTCAATACGTCAGTACTACACCCATGAAAATAAGGCACTGAGTTTTTGAGGAGGAAGGGTTGTGTATAGCCCAAGCATGAACAGAAGCCATTAGGTCATGATGACAACCATTGTGAAATAAATTAAACAAATTAAATTAACAAGCTCCAGATCCCACCCAGATGTTAAAACATTTTTGAAGATACACTGACCACACACAAATTTATTATGAGATGGAAGATAAAGGCATAAAACCTATGGTACATAAAGAAATACAAAATCACTACAGAGCTTTCCTGATTATTGTGGGCCTATCTCAGGCACATATCTACTTGAACCAAATACTGCCTTTTATTGGTGGACTACTTCTCTGCGTTTTTTAAACAACTGAGCTCTTTAAAAAACCTTACTAGTATAATAACACAGTAAATTGCAGCTCACTTTCTAGAGGACTATGAGTGAGGTAGTAACAAATAATGATCCACAACTCACATGTGAGTTTTTTTGAACAGTTCTTTTTGGTGTATTAGTTTAAGCACATCATGCCACGTTTCATGTAGAGTCAAAGAAGTTAGGAAAAAGTAAATGGGCATAGAAAATATATTGACTTTTACTTGGCTCCAAGAGAATCCAGATCACTGCTTAGTATTGCTAGATATTATGTTGAAAAAAAAAAAAAAGAAAAAGAAAAAAGAAAAAACCCAACAACACAATAGTTTAGTCAGTACAGGCAGTAAGGCAAAATTCTGGCTTTTGGCTTTAATTTTTGCGTTAAAATCAAAGAAACTTCTTGAATCAAAGACTATTAACTCTGAAGTAGTTACAAAAGAGTGATATGCCAGGAAATGAGAACAAAATCATACACTGATGGAGTGGGGCCACATCCTCATTGGTCCTAAGTCAGTTCTACCAAAGAGAGCAACAACTATAATTGCTATAGTTCCCCTGAAGATAGCAGAGTAACACGGACTTAGTTCAGCTGTGATTCTGGGTCAATTTGCCCAGTTTTCTGGACAGGTGTAAGTAAAACCTGATAAAAAATTCAAGAGGACTGAATATTTGCTACACTTGGAGTCTTGCTTTTCTATTAGTATGCACTTGCAACACCCATATGAAATAATAATAAAAAAAAAATGTCTGAGGGAAAAAAATCCCCAAACCAGAAAGCCAAAAGCTTCTCCCCACTCTACACACATTTGTTTCATGCCGTTGTCTTAGCCAGAGGCAATGTCAACGTACAGGGAAAAGAAATGAATATTTAGGTTAGGGGAGTCACTTATACACAGTAAGAAATCTTTATAAAAGACAGGTATAATGGAGAAAAAAGAGATAAAAATATGCAAATCAGCATGTAAATTAATCTTCAGTAACAGTGAAGCCACTCTTGATCCAAATTTACAGTGTTTTGTTTGTGTGGTAACCGTAATGTCCCAGCTACGGACATCAAACTGGCTCAAGTCATAAAAAAAACTGACAATAACTTTCAGCAAAATCTGTATGTAGTATTTCATGAGCCTTGAAAAAGTTCATACAGTCATACAATTATCTGTTTGCATGTGTGCACATACCTCTTCACTCCTATGAAATGGAAATACTAATGATTTTATTTTATTTCTTCACTGTGGTACGTCCAGTTAAGATGAAATCAAAGAGTTCAGGTTACTAGCTAGAATGCTGTTAACATGGACGTGAGGCAAGTGCTCCAAGTTTGGACTATCTCAAAGAAATTCTCACCTAGATGTTTAATTTTTTCTTGCAGTCTTAAGCCACTGAACTGGGGCCAAAGATGTCAACATGTGACTGTATATTGGGAAGTGCTTTGGAGAGGACAAAGTTTCCAGTAGTTTCCAGTAGTCTCATGATCTGATTTCTTATCGTGTAACTTCCATATCATATATGCTATTCTCAGATGCCTTTAGATACTTTTCATTAAAACAACAAAGTATCTTATCTCTAAATCAGAAAGTTATGAATTTGAAGGATGGCCTGAATCCTGAAGTGCACCCTCAGCAAGTTTGCTGATGACACCAGGCTGAGTGCAGTTGATACCCCTGAAGGAAGGGATGCCATCCAGAGGGACCTGGACAGGCTGGAAAAGTGGGCCCACGAGAACCTGATGAGGTTCAACAAGGCCAAGTGCAAGGTGTTGCACTTGGGTCAGGGCAATCCCAGGTATGTGTACACACTGGGAGAACTCGCTGAGAGCAGCCCTGAGGAGAAGGACTTGGGTCTCCTAGTGGATGAGAGACTTGACATGAGCCAGCAGCTGCAGTCCAGAAGGCCAGCTGTACCCTGGGCTGCATCAAAAGAGGGGTGGCCAGGAGAGAATGCAAGGGGATTTTCCCTCTCTACTCTGCCCTCGTGAGGTCCCATCTGGAATACTGCATCCAGGCCTGGGACCCCGGCACAAGAAAGACATGGAACTGCTGGAGCAGGCCCAGAGGAGGGACACACAGATCGCGGCAAAAA
>VXAV01011756.1:84616-96985 GCA_013399715.1 Alectura lathami
TTAAAAAAAGAAAAAAAAAAAAAAAAGTGAAAAGGAAGCGCCAGGATTCTCCGGGAGAATGAGGCAGCTCCCGCAGCCCGCCGTCCCCCCCCACACCCGGCAGCATGGCGGCTCTGACAAAGTGTGGGCGGAGCCAGCAGTGCCGGCCGTTCCCCCCCACCCCGGACGTACAAAGGCGGTCCTGAGGGAACGCCGCGGCCCAGGAGCGTCAGGAGGGCAGATGGGCTGATGGGCGATGGGCAGAGCACCATCGGTTGCTGCTCTCTGACAATATCTAGACCTAGCCATGGCCACTACCCGGCAGAGAGCCCTTACCAAAAAGAAGGCGACGTCTCAGAGACCACAAATGTACATGTAGCAGTCCAGGTCTCGGAATGCAGGGAGTGCCTGAGTCTGGCGCTGCTGCCAGAGGGTAGCAGAGGTACCTCCTGCGTGCGCTGTGAGCAGGTGGATGATCTGCTCAGCCTAGTGGCCGAGCTAAAGGAGGAGGTGGAAAGGTTATGAACCATCATGAACCGTGAGAGGGAAATAGACGGATGGATCTCTTCACTACCATCTCTGAGAGAAAAGCACCAGGGAGATGCTCCACAAGTAGCGGTGGATCCCGCACCTTCTCGCAGTCAGTCGGAAGGGGAGGGTCCAAGAGACAGGGGGGAGTGGAAACAGGTCTGGGCTCAGGTTAGGTGCTCCCCCCCCCCAAGCCTACCTGATCTTCCCAGGTGCCATTGTGCAATAGGATCATGGCTCTGGAACTGGAAGAAAAGGTGAGGGGGCTTTCAGATGACGGCCCCTCTGAGAGGTAGTCTAAGGCAAGCCGGTCACCCAAAACCCCGTTCCTCATGACTGCCTCTGCTAAGAAGACAGGAAGGGCAATCGTCATCGGGGACTCCCTTCTGAGAGGAACAGAGGGTCCCATATGCTGACCAGACCCTACCCACAGGGAAGTCTGCTGCCTTCCTGGGGCCCAGGTCAGGGATATTACAAAGAGGCTCCCTGATCTGGTTGAAACCCTTTGATTACTGGAGGGTTTCCTGTATGCCCCTCCTGGGCAGTTTGATCTAGTGATCTAGTGGTTGGCACCCTGTCCACGGCAAGGGGGTAGGAACTAGATGATCTCTTAGGTTGCTTCCAACCCAAGCCATTCCATGATTCTATGATTATCAGAGGGCTGGAGCACCTCTTCTATGGAGACTGGCTGTGGGAGCTAGGGTTGTTCAGCCTGGAGAAGAGAAGGCTCCAGGGAGACCTCATTGCAGCCTTCCAGTACTTAAAGAGGGCTTCTGAAAGGGAGGGAGGCTGACCTTTTATATAGTCTGATAGGTGCTGGACAAGGAGGAATGGTTTTAAACTAAAGGAGGGCAGATCTAGATTAGATGTTAAGAGGAAATTTTTCACTTGTTAGTGTTCAAGGCCAAGTTGAATGGGGCCCAACCTGATCAGGTGGTTCAGGTGGATCAGGTTACCCATCCTGATCTCGTAGGTGGCAACCCTGCCCATGGCAGTGGGTTAGGATTAGGTCTTTATGGTCCCTTCCAGTCCAAGCCATTCAATGATTTTATGAATATCTACATCTGCTTTAGGAATAATGTAAAAGGTTCCCATTAACTGGGACCTTCTTCATTCACAGTGCTTGAGCTAAGGTTTTGTGAATTTCTCCCCTATCTCTCAGCGAATTTCAGTAGACAAGAAAACATAATAGGAGGATGTGATGTCATCTTCCATGAATCAGGATGCATAGTTCTCCACTGCTCAAGGAACACGTCAGATGAATCGCTTTATTGTTGCCAGTTGGCAGGTAATAAATAGGCAAGTTAGGAGTGTTAATGTTTTAAAAGATCCATGTCCTGCTTCTGTTGCTAGTAACACTTTCCCAGTTATAGGAAGCTAAAACCGACTGCAAAAGCTAGATTGCATGGCAGCTCCTGTCATTTTCTTCTAGAAGTTTCTTGTGGCTTCATTCTGCACCAGAATCTCAGATGTTTTCCCTTTTCTAACCAATGTGAAGGGTATGCGGTATGGTACTGCTCCTACTGAAAAGTAGATAGCAATGATGAAATGAAGGTCCTGGCCCACAGGTTTCAAATGCCGACTGGACAATATGGGAGCTAGTCCCACATTTTAATGGTTCCTTTCTCCATAAATTAATGGAGCTTTAAAAATGATAATAATTATTATTATACATATACTTCTCAAAACAATGACAGAACTTACCTGAAGCAGTCAACACAACACAACAGCTGGGCTCTCTCAACACCGTCATTAAATCTGGTCTGAATGTTTCAAATGGCACCAATTTTCATTAGACAGCTTGGGTTCTAGCTTTTCAGCTCCCAGTCATTAGTAACTGCTCCAAGAGTTTGCTGTTGAGACAAAAAACAAACCATACTTGCAGTAAGTGGGTGTTGTGTAGTTAAAAGGAAATTGACTACAGAGATAAAGCAGACAAAGGGTCTACACTTAAGCTATTCTATTTTATCCTAAAGACAGCATCATTTGTTTGCATTGTTTGTAATGCTGAAACCAGAACAGGAAGGACTGTGACATGACCACCAAGACAGCTGTATTTAAGATAGCGTCAGTGACAGATAATTGCATTCCACCTTAAGGATTGCCATGTGAAACAGACAGTCTGTTTCCAGGATTGCCTGAGTTCTGCATAGTGTACAATCATTTTTCACTGGAAATGTGCACTCTGGACACCTTGTACATGCTCTGTTGTAGGTAGGGCTCATTTTTCTTCATTAAGTAGGATGATTCCTGTGTTTCTGTTGACAACTTTTGAATCACCTTAAACCACCAAGTCAAACCATCATTGTGACAAAGCCACACAGAGACCCAGTCAACAAACAAAGCCAATGAACTTAAAACAGTCATCAGCGCGCACCAATCTGAGGACTAAGGAAGCTCAAATGTAGCTTAAAACCAACTTCACATACCCATCCTTCCTGGGCTTGAACTCCTTTAACAAAGCGCAGAGCCTATTCTCTGATGCCAACAGATGAATAATATCAAGGTCTGAAGCAGATTCTCCATAGTACTGAGTTCACTTGCTGTGTGAGCAGTTTTTCTTTGATTTTCTGTCTGACTGCAGCTGCAGTAAATTGTATTTATTGGGAAACTTCTACTAGGAACTATCCACTAGCTCAACGAGCCCTAGGTGCCTCCCTGTCCCATCTACAATACCTTCCCTAGAGAAGGACCTAGGTGAGCTCTGAGGGACTCCCACAGCCAGGGCAACTCCCCAACAGCTGGGACTAGATGCTCCCTATGGGAGAGGAGAGGTGTGAAATGTGGTGGTGGATATAAAGTCTGAACTCCTTAATTTTTGCAGTTCCTTACTTGGTATTTAAACTATGTACTTAAGCTTGCAGCCTTTAGGTACTTACGGTATAAATCAATTCATTCTGTCATCATTTCAACTTCTATAATATCTGTATAGTATAACAAACAATGCTCAGCTCACATTCAAATAAATAAACATTGGCTTAATATAAACTGTTCTCTTACCATATCAGAACATTGGGTAATTAAATCATCTCACTGGTAGTGTGTACAGATGGCTTAATTTTCTGTAATACCCACTAAAGCTCAATTGACTTAAAGGGGACTACTAATCTATTTAAAGTTAAATCCACAATGGATAAATTTGTAGCTCAGAGAGAGCTTGTGCCTCCAGTATACCACCATTTTCTTAAGATCAGTTTGGAGAGGAAAAAAAAAAAAAAAAAACCCATTTAAAATTAATAATCACTTAAAAAAAAAAAAAAAACAAAAAAAAAAAAAAAAAAAAAAGAGAGAGGGAATGAGAAAAGCCCAACACTGTGCCTATTAATGAAGTAACAAGGCTGCTCCGTAATCTTTCACTGTGAAACATTTCTATCAGTTAGCAACCCAGCACTGACAGCAAGAGGCAAAAATTAGTCTTCTTTCAGACACTTCTCCATATTTATACACTTTCATATCACAACAGAAGAGAAAAAAAAAAAAAGAGAAAATAAGAAAAATATGCTACAAACTGAAGTAAATTTCAAACCAACACGCTGCATGAAGGTTTACAGCTTTTTCCTGAGGTGAAATTTAACATCTCCAGAACCTGTACACTGAGTTCGTTTTCTATTTTTATTGTGTTGCAGCTTTAAAAAATTGCCAATTAAGTCAAATTAAGCTGTTGTGCAGTCAGCTTCTATAATTACTAGCAATAGTTTATGGTAGGTTCACGCAAACAGAGGGTGTTTGGGTTTTTGTTTTATGTTTTGTCTCTTTTATTTATTTATTTATTTATTTTCCAGAGTAGTAGTTTCTTTTTGTAGAAACAATTATCATGGCAGTGCTTCCCAGTAAAGAAACACATAGCCTGCAGCCATCCTATATTTCATTTTCAGTCCAGCAGTTTTAGAGAGGCTTTTTGCTTTTCTAGCGAACGTACAATGAGAAGAAAACAACCGAAGGTGACAAATAAAATGTGGGGCATCATAAAGCAGGCAAAGAGGCAAACGAGGCAGAATGGAGAGGAAGCGTTTTTTGTCTGGACGACTCCTTCCTCTTATGCTCAGAATTACAGCAGCGATAAGCGTTTGTTCTATCACACATCATCAGGACATCACTGAATCACATATCCCTTCTCACAGAAACAATATTATTTCCACATCTGAAATATTTGTATTGCAAGCCCAGAGACAACAGAATTGTCACAGATAACAAACCAAAGGCACAAGTATAACATTTTGTAAAGCCAGTATGTGCTGGTATTCTGTATGTTTATTTTGCAGCCCCTGTCCCCCCTCCTTTAAAAGAATGCAGTGGAACTAAAAAGTTAAAGGGAATAGTGGCAAGGATGGTCAAATAAAGAACACAGCTTTCGTATGACAGTTTTTTGTAAGAGGGGTGTCTAAATGGACTAGGACTCTACTATTTTGGCATGGGATGATGGCATGGGTATCTAAAGAAATCTATACAACTGATTATGCTGCTGTGATGTTGGGAGTGATTGTCTGCCGTGCCTTCTGGTGTAAGAAGCAGAGCACATAAAATACAGCTAGCAATGGACAGTTCAAAATTAACTGAAGGAAATACCTCTTCACACAAGATGTCGTTAGGCTGTGGGGCCCTATGTCAACAGATGCTGCAGATGCTGCAAGTCAGCATGAGTTCAAAAAGGAGTTGGAAATACACAGAGAATTTTTTTTAAAAATCACATTTGTATGACTTTAATGGAGCTGAGGCAAGGGATTGACTAGTCTTACCCTAACCTCTTCTTTACAGCCCTCAAGTCTACTTATGTCCAGTTTGCCTCTTGCTCCAGCATTGGACACCTTTTGTAGCCCACCATGCCAAGGTGACATAGTTCCTATATTCATGAGAAAATGAAACTCCAGTAGTGAGGCGTTAGTAGCATGCAGCACCTAGCCCAATGCAAGTTCATAGTGCTTCACTAACATTCACAGTTTCCCAACACCTTCAGTATTGGTGTTGAGATATTACACAGGCTGGCACCAGAGTAAACTCTGACATACGTGCATAGCAAGATTAGCCTTCTTTTGCGGAAGGAGAAAGCAAAATACACAGATGTTAAGCACCTAGCCCAAGGTGATTTATCAGCATTGCCAAGACAGCAACTATGGCAGCTACCTTCCAGCCCTATGCTTAAGTCTCTTGACTGATCCGCGCTCCAGCTGACAAGCTCTACATGGATCTCAGCACCATACTTCCAACCAGTGCCTGTTAAGTGGCCTATCTATCACCAGCAAAGAGGTACAGAGAGGGAATGCAGCATCAGAGCCAGCGGCTGCCTGGATTCCAGCTCCACACAGCCCGTTATTCGTACACCTTATGGATTTTCCCCACAAAGAATGAGTAATTTGTTCAAGTACTGAATGCAAAAAATACTGCTAGTTTAGTCAGTGCCAACTTAGGGGCTATTTCAACAAAGAAAGGTAGCCTGAGTCCTCCCCAAACATGTGGTTCTTTGAGGACCTGTAGAATAGTTCTTCCTCTAGCTAAAGCAAATTGCTTCTGCCACGCAGTCCTGCTGCTGGCCAGGAGGATGCTTTGGCTTGTACCTATATGCGATGTCTGCCAGAATTTGGCTTTTATGCAGTAAGAGATTTACCGAAGGATTATGGAGATTTTTTTTCCTCCCTCCAGGATTTTTTTTAAACTATCCTAAGAAATGCATAACTCCAGATTAATTGCAAGGGGGAAGGGAGAGGAACAACAAGAAGTCCATGTTTATTCTCCTTGAATTAGAAACATGAATTTTCTTCCCCTCCCACTGATTCACCGCTCAGCATTCAACTAAGATGATCACCGAAAAAGGAAAAGCAAATGAACAGTGATGTTTCTTAGGGTATGAAATACTTTACAATTAAATAAGGTGCTGCGGAGTATCGCGCTGATCACCAGTGATTGGTGGCTCTCTGCTAAGCTGCAAATGAATTCAGCACAGGACAGCATTCCAAATTGCTCTTACAAGCTTTCCTTTATTATTTTTATTTGGTTATGCTCTGACTCGCATCCAGAATTGTACTTAATGCCCTCGTCTGAAGTTGTTGAAATGGCACCCCATGGCATAGTGTGACAGTGAAAGGATATTGCCTTTGGAAGCTGCTAATGGTCCATGAAAAGAAAACAACAGAAAACGGGAGAGCAGTTGTTCCAGAATAACAAGAACAAAAATCTTTACATTTTTATTTCACCATCTTCCCATTGTCAGTGGATTGAGAATGGGCAGAACATTGTTTGCAGCTAGTGAGGAGCTGCAGTTCCAGATGGGTTGCAAGTCAAAGCCATAGGTAGGAAAAAAATAGAGCAGTACATCTAGCAAAATGATACAGTATTTTGAATCTATAACTTCTCATTCAAAATTAATATTTGCTATATACTGTTATTTAAAAGGTATTGTTATTCCCTGGAGTGGGAGAGATGGACCAACAAAGTCTCATTAGAAATCAGCAGTAAGGTTTGGAAAGGTGAGCCCATTCAGTGAAATGCTCAGTCCTGATAACTTGGTTTTGGACAAAGATACTTCAGTAACCCCTAAGTCTAAGTCCAACTGAAACCACACGAGCTCTCCCCCTCAACTCTCCCAAAATCAGGAGTACAAAATACAGTGGCCTAGCTCCCCGGTGACTTCAGGTCACAAGAATTAAATGCACATTGCTCCACTGGAAACTTTTTAAAGCAGTACTGTACAGGCAAAGCAATAATCTCTTGAATAAAATAATGCAAATAAGCAAACTATGAGCATATCTGTGTTCTAACAAAACAATTTGTCCTAGTTTCCCTAAAGTGATACGTTTCCCCTACTTTTGAACATACTTGTGTGGGTAAAAGCAAAAAAAAAAAAAAAAAAAAAAAAAAAGGAAAAAAAAAAAAAAAAAAAAAAATAAAAAAAGNAGATCAGCTCATTCCTTTAACATCTCAAAGTTAAGATTCAATACATCGCTACAGATAGTGAAGGTCACTCACAAGAACTTTACCTTGATTATTAGACTATTTTGTGATTGTCCCCCTCTACTCTGCCCTTGGAAGGCCTCACCTGGAGTACTGTGTCCAGGCCTGGGGCCCCCAGTACTCAAAGGATGTGGAGCTGTTGGAGCGGGTCCAGAGGAGGGCCACCAAAATCCTCAGAGGGCTGGAGCACCTCTCCTGTGAGGAAAGATTGAGGGAGTTGGGATTGTTTAGCTTGGAAAAGAGAAGGCTCCAGGGAGACCTCATTGCGGCCTTCCAATACTTCAAAAGGAGCTTACAGGCAGGAGGTGGACCGACTTTTTATACGGGTGGATAATGGTAGGACAAGGGGGAATATATAGAAACTGAAAGAGGGGAGGTTTAGGTTGGACATCAGGAAGAAATTCTTCCCTGAGGGAGTGGTGAGGCGCTGGCACAGGCTGCCCAGAGAAGCTGTGGCTGCCCCATCCCTGGCTGCGTTCAAGGCCAGGCTGGATGGGTTCCTGGGCAGTTTGATCTGGTGAGCTAGTGGTTGGCAGCCCTGTCCACGGCAGGGGGGTTGGAACTAGATGATCTCTGAGGTTGCTTCCAACCCAAGCCATTCTATGATTCTATGGTTATAACTGTCTTAACAGAATCTTTGGCACCTGCCTTTCTGCCCCACAGGTGAAAACCATATTAGGGCACTAGCCACATATTTTATGTCCCCTACCAGTCTACCAACTGAATGTATTGATGTAGGAGAAAGAATGAAATTCAGTGTCTTTGTTGAAGCACAGCAACATCAAAATGGAGTACATGAATGCTAAATTACTTGCCAGCTGTCTAGCTTACACTATATTTCACTACAAAGTAAAGTACTGCATTTTTTTTAAACATAACCATTACTTAAATGACTTACTATCACAAAGTGTGCTATTTCTTCTCCCCTCTCCAAATAACAATATGATAAAATAATGATAATAATAATAGTAATAATAATAATAATAATAAAGAAAAACCATCACCCTAGGAGACAGTTATGTTTACTGTGTAGTGATTTCCCAACAGAAATTAATTCAAAACAAATTTACATTCTACATTTAAAGAAGATATAAATAATTCATTTTCTCATATCATGAGCACTCTGCATGTCATACACCGGGGTACCTGTAATTTTTCAGCTTATGCATTTAAAATTTTCATTCAGGATCTCATTATTATGTTTTTTTTGCACTTCTATTCCACTGTGGTAATTTAATAGTTTTCAATAGAATTATGTTCAATTAAAATGTATTCAGTTTTACTATTCCAAATCTTTTCAGCTTTTAATTTAATTGCCATAGGTTTCATTTTTACTTACGTACTATTAACTCACCTTGTTCACTGGTTCTGCTCTCAGAAGTACAGAAAGACTAACAGCTGCAAACTAGGGTTTCATTCCTTTTAAGCCACTTTTGCATAAATGTCACTCAATTTATTTCAGGTCAGTGATTTCTGTAATCTCCAAGAGTAGAGTCAGGCCCCATTGCTTCATTTTTTAACAGACACTCCTCTTCCATGTAAACACAGAGAATTCCCTTGGTTGCTAGTGCACCCCACTGTCCTCTGACATGCCATTCCTATATCAGCACATGCTTCCCTGAGTTTCTGCTTGCCCAGCTCCTGGCTGGGATTATTGTGCGTATGAGTTCCTGTGAGGCACCCTAGGCTACTGACACACTCGAAGCCAAGCGTAGAAGTAGCTGCTTTGGTGGAGGGAGAGGAAGATGCATTGCTTCTTGTAGGATCAGTGATGTGACATGGAAATGGACCTCTTTCCATCACTGTAGGCTTACTGTCTCAAAATAGACAAAGAAAGCGAATTATTTACTCATGGAAAGGTAAAAACTGTATTTCAGACTTTCTTCTGGACTTACACAACTTTGTATGCCCACAAGCATGGGAATGGTAGACGAAAAGATCCCCACTGGTTTCTGAGTCTGCAGCCAGGAGCAGATTTCCTAGGATGTACTAACCCTATGTTGCTGGTGACAACACACCACTGATCCATACAGTGACAGTATCAGGGCTACTGTTCTGTAACTGTAATTGATTGATATAGTTTTATAGTCCAACTTTTAAAGGTGCTGACATCTTGCCTACTTTTGAGCTACTCTTATGAACTGACTAGATCTGACTGACTTGTGTACAGTGGTATCAGTGTATTCCCTGAGTATTAAAGCTAACTTGCAGCCTCAAAAATAGATGGGCTATTCCAAATTCTCTCTTCAAGTATAAATAGTCTTGGCTGTATCAAAACTCAGTTTCCTCTGCCATTGTGTTATGTCCTTTTGTGTCCTTCTGATTTTCCTTATGACTCTTGGCTGGCTTTAATGACTACAACTTCTGCCTGAGAGTTTACTTCCCTGTTCTCAAACATCAGTCAGTAAATACTTCTACAGCTCCAAAAACAAGTTAGTTACATATCTATTTTCTACTTCATAACCTTGTTGCACAGATATTTGTTGATCCTAAGCGTAGAAGACATGCTAGACTCAAGTTCTTTGTGTCCTCAGGTTATAGCAGGCTTAACTCTCTTCTCCCACGTATATGTATACACTGTTCGTCAAAAGATTACAGATCTACCCAAATCTAACTGGCCAGCTGCATTATTATGACGTGCTTTCCATAGTCAGTGGCATGGGAACAGGCAGTATGCTCAGTAACACACTTGGCTTGCTTCAGAAATCATTAACACGTAAATAACCATAGATGAAATAACCATAGATGAAATACTAGTTAAGGTCTATAGCAAAGTCTAGAATCACACATTTGGTACTGTTTCAAGCCCCTCCAATTGCCAGGTTCTTTGTGCTGTTGAGAAGAGACGAGGGCTTGTGCTTGGATCAGACCAAATGTTCGCTTAGGTGACATTACCAGCTCTGACAAATGCCAGCCATGGAGGCTTTGCCCTGCCCCTTCCACAAATGTAAGAGACTTCCATTGAGTCCGAGCAAGAGAGGCAAAACCTTCCAAGAAAAAAAATTAATTTTTTCTTCATGTGCAGTGACATATGTATAGTCCATCCAGAATTCATCTGTCCTGTGATACAGAATTTTCCCTCATTCAGCAGTAATTAATTCCCTTTATAAAATAATGCCAGCAACATTTCATTTTTAATATTAGGAAGACAATGAGCTCTCCAATCACTCCACAAGAAACAATACAAGGAGCTACAGGTGAGGTGTTCCAAAATAACTTGAACACCGGAAAACAAAGTTTTGTATTTTAAGTTTCAGGCAGCACTGAAGTTTAACTGAGATTTTGCGTGCCAAGTTTCAGCTTGAAGGGAATTTTTTTGGCTACAGTATAAGCCCTGGAGAATAGGAAGCATTCTAGAGGAAGCATCAAATCACACTTAACTACTGTATGGCAGAGCAAGTGGCTGTGTTACAACACAATCACTCAATAAGATAATTTCTTATGTTAAAATTTTAATTAAAGAATACTTGCCTCCACCTTACTCTCTATGATTTTCTTTTCAAATTACACAGACAGACAAAATGTACAAAGCAAACAGAAAATAGGATCACAAATCCTAGCAGACTTGAATGCATGACTCAGAAGCTTTGTGAGAAATATGGCCAATAAAACCAGAGCTAATGATTCCATAAACATTTATTTCTAGGAAATATTAACAATGGTCCCTGAAATGTTTCTGGGCAATAAGGATAAATAACACCTATTATTAATGTAATGGTAAAAAATGTCATTTACCACACATTCACAGTACTCTAGTTAAATACATTATTAAACAGCATCCCAGTTTGGATTAACACTGAACAGAAGCTCCAGATGTAGAGATGTTTCCCTGTGGTTTTATCAGCGGCAACATGGTTGTTGCTAGCCCAATCCTGACTGCAGTGTGGACAGGGCCTTTGGCTTGCTCTGTTTGTTTTTTGGATGAATAATAACAGTTGTGCAGACTTAGCACTGGGCTTGGTGCTTTGATCAAAGCACTGTCCAGTGGGCACAAAATCTGTCTCTAATGTTTGCACCTAAGCTTTCATTTTAAAGTAAACCAATGGGGTGAGACCCTGTCAGTCCAGCCTTGCCTACCACTCTCTCCAGCCAAACAGATTGTCCCTTGCAGGTCGTGTACAGAGACAAAACCAGGTCTTCTCCTGTCCATGCCAACAAACGCTTGGTTCCCTGTACCTCCTTCCCTCACCAGCTGTCCCCAGGCAGTGCCTTTGCTCAGCCCGAAGGCAGCAGTGGGAGATTAGCTGGTAATTAGCTGGTAAGTGTATGGTAGGAGCCCGTAATATATGCCAGCCGAATTCTTACGGTAGAAGTGCTCTTGAGGACAGGCAGGAATTTCTGTGGTGACCTTCCACTCTTCTCCACTAGCCACATGGTTCTGAGCTTGGAAATGGTGTCTTACCCTGCAGCTTTTTTGAGAGAGAGGAGCAGTGTGGCATGGCCAGCGCTGGCTGAAGAAGTGGTTAAAGCCTCTTCTGCTCACTGCATTTAAAGCTGATCTTCTCACTGGAACTCAACTTGGGTATGTTTTACGGAAAGGCATTGCTTACGCTATCCTGGAGGATCAGGCAGGTCCATGAAAGCTTCTTGCACTCTCTGCTGCCCCTCAGCCCCAGATGCCTCACACAGCAGCAGCCTTTCATTTGGGATTTGGGCATTAACCACTCTTGGTTGACATCTGCCTTCCCACAATGGGAATTTTCATCACTAATCTCTGCATGGTTGAAGACATGCTCTGGGTTATATGAGATCATATCTCCCTCTAGTGACTAAACGTCTGTACTCTTGAAAGTCGTGACCCCAAATTTACAGACATTATTTCTAAAGGGGCTGTAAATTACACATCTACCAAATTATCTGTAGATTAAATTCTTTTTTTTTTTTTTTTTTTTTTTTTTTTTTTGTACAAACAGTATT
>VXAV01011756.1:123544-141499 GCA_013399715.1 Alectura lathami
GAAGGGGTTGGGAAGGTTCCTAATTTGCAAAAATATATGCATATTCACTATTGTTTCTGCTGGTGACTGTTTTAGCACTTTGCAAGCTATGTAGCTGTCTCCTGTATGACCTTTTCCCAGTACTTCAGGAGCCTAAAGAGTCGCGCCCCCCAGTAAGGCCATGCATGCCAGGTAGAAAGTCAGCTTATACGGCAACTAGCACAATAGAGGGGAAATGCAAGCAAGCTTTGGGCTCAGCAAGTCATGCTCCCTTCTTCGAGAAGGGAACCTGGCCAGAAAGAAGGGCTTTTTGCCAACCTTCCAGGTGCCTTCTGGCCATCGATGCTTTAAACTATTCAGGGATTCAAGCCAGTCCTCAGCAAGCCCAAGGACTGAAACGAAAACTCAGGGCTGCCAAAAGGTAGGACTTGATTTCCTTAGCACACTGTCTAAGGTGAGAAGGCTTTGAGAGGAGTTACCTCCAAAAACAACACTGCGTGCTCAAGGCTGTTGCGTGAAGCACTGATTTTCATGATGCCTGGTGGCTGAAGAAGCTGGCAAACAACGACTTACACAATACCTTAGAGATTACATAGACATAAGAGATGCAAAGAGATGGAAATTACTGAAACTACAGTTCACTTCATCTTGTACTTACATATGTGATAACCTCAGCTCTTCTTTTATGGAAAAACAAACTTTCATGTTGATTTTGGTTAATTTTACTGACTGTTGTTAGACAATGCCACTTCCTGGAGGATGCCTATAGTTCTTACCAAAAACAGCTACACAGGTACAAGACCAGAAATTAGGTGGGGAAAACAACAACAACAACAAAACATTAATTTTTTTTTTTTAATAAGAATATGAAACATCAATAACTTATAGATAGGTCTGCAGCTAGAAGCTGTTTCATTATTGGAAAAAAAAAAATTAAACATCAAATGGACAACTGTTTTCAGAAAATATCATTACAACCCAGTCTGAATTCAACATCATTTTACAGCTGAGCTGAATTTGGTGCTGCCTCTCAGAAGCTTGGGAAATGAATCCAGAAAACAGTATTATGTATGTATATATATATATATNTCTACTCTCTGCTGCGGATTAAACTTTCTGTAATCTGAGGTCAGAATCCTCCAAAGAATATTGCTGTCCATCTTCCAGTGCCTTCAAGTCAGTCAAGATACTACAACAGGAAAAGGCAGTAAGACTGGAGGATCTGGTGACACTACACTTCATCTAATCTGCTTCTGAAAAGTATCTTCTAGAGTATTTTTAATATAGTCACTGCATTCTTGAATACTTTTCCATAGGGCATTGTAAATAACTGGAACAAGTTCAGGATGTGCATGCCATTAGCCCTGTGCCTCCCTTTTCCTTCTGGAAAGTAGCATTTCCCAGCTTCATAGGAGTGTTATAGTGACAAACATTTAATTCTGACACTGGCTTAGATTTTACTTCAGTGTTGTTGTTTTTTTTTTTTTTAAGTCTCAAATTTCTTTTTATTTTTGATAAGGAAAGATCTCCTTATCAAGGTCTTTAAATACTTGCATTGTCACATTGCATCTGCTGGCTGGCAAATGTGAGGACTCCAAAGCGTAACACAGATCTAGGAAATGCAAGGAAGTCCATAGTTCTAAAACAGCTTGGGATACCTGATCCCAAAACTTTCCTGCTTTTTGAATTAAAAATTTATATTATCTTCATCAGATTGGTATCTCAGAAAGAGACCTGTCCAGGAATGTGTATGAATTTAAACAATGGAAGGCAAACAAAAAGGAGCATATATTCCCATTACGGTAAATCTGAGTCATCCTGCCTCATATTTAATATTATTTCACAACAACAAATACCTCAGGTGAGCTGTGATGTTAAAAAATGACCTGTGTATTTGTACATAAGAGAGAGAACTGAGATTTCATAGGCAACTCTAGATCTGGCATTTCCTATCTTACACTACTGAACTTCTCAACTTGAGTAGCATGCTTTCAAGATAGGTTTAAAGGAATTGTTATTTCTAAGTCCTTTTTTTATTTTTTTTCCTAAGGTGTTCAGATATTATTTCAGCATGCCACTAAAATTTGCCTGAGGACTGCACACAGGACAAAAGAAACAATGATCCTTAAGAGCTTACAGCTCACCTGAACCTGGATAAAATTTCATGAGGGTAAAGAAAAGTCATTTCTATAGCCTGAGGGCATTCTCCCTGCTGAGTTTCAAAGGTCTGCTGCAAATAATGCAAATGTCAGAGTTTCTCAAAACTTTGCAAGAATCTTTTTAAAAACATCCTATAATTTTCTTCAAGGGAACTGTCCGCCAAAAGTTCACATTATTCTTCGGTTTCTGTTTGCATTTCCATCAAGTCAGTGTGCATTTAACTTCACTATTTCCTTGCATCTAATTTAGGGCAGGCTGTGTGGTCCTAGGCAAACTGCTCATCTCAGTGTGTGCTTTCTGGAAGGACCTTCTGCCTTTTAGCTGGATCAGTACCTCCAAGATGGGCTTTGCACCAGTACCAGCTCATAGCGTAGGGTTTCCAATCAGGTATTTCTTACAGGAGGTCTCTTCTGGGGTTGTGCACACTCACACTACCTCTTCTGGAACAGACTGGCTGCAAGGTCCGTCCCAAAAACCAGGCTTTGATGGGGACAGAGACATCCTCAAAATGGAAACACAGAGGAAGCTTGCCTGTGAGTCACTGTAGGCACCAGCAGAAAAAGGAAGGAAAAAAGACAGCGTTGCTAACTAGCTGTTTGACAGAACTGCCACTAAAGAGTAGGCACTGATCAGCAGCATCAGGATGCTTGCCACAGCCAAGTGTCCCTGCTGCACCCTCAAAAGGCTGCCGAGCTTATTGAGCTCACAGCATCCTGAAGGTAGAGCAGCAAAAATTGTGACAACCCCAGCCACCAAGCATGAATGAAAAGCAAACAAAAGCCAAACTGTTTCTCAGAGGTACCCTAGTGCTGCCTCACACCACAAAGCAATAGGACTGACCTTAACCCCCTGCAGTTTCAAGAAGTGATACAGTTATGTGACCAGGCTGACTGGAGCATCTTTCCCCATGGAGAGAGGTACTTTAAATCTCATATTGCTGCAAAATGCACATCACCTCTTAATCTGGTGATAAAGCTTTGAGGCTGTACTGTGCCATTGCTTCACTAGGTGGAATGCAGTAAGGTTAATGCACATTTGTCACAATTTTTTAAAATGCATTTTCCATCTTAAAATTATTTGGCCCCATTCTCTCTCAACTCATTTACATTAGTGTAAGCCAGGAGTAGCTCAAAGTTAATAGGATTATGCCAAATGTATGTCATATCTAAATGAGATCCATTCTATTCATGTCTTTTAGAAATCTTGGAACAATTTCTGATCACAAATACAATTTCGGTTAGCCATAAGCAGTTAGTATTAGACTCAATTTTCAGATTCTAAATTCATGTTTTACTCAAGCAACTCCTACTAAAATAGAGTAACTAACCCCTCTGTGACTCTTTCATATTTATCCCTAACAGCCTATTCAAAACCTAAAACTGAGGATTTCTGATTAGAGCAAGCAGTACATCCTCATTAAGGGGGGCTTAGATAGTGCAAAGCACATTTATAAAATTTTGAAGAATTAGCTGATGGGTTAAAATCATGTTTTCAAACTGAACTGAATCCTCTTGGACAAATGTAGGTTAGTTCCCTGAATCTGGGGTCTTTATTAGTGTCTTCCTTAATCTCTCCTGGGAGAAAGACATATATCCCTGAACATCATCTTAGTGGTGGTAGAAGAGTGCTTAGCTGAACTGATGGGAACAGCAGGCTCCCTTCAGTAAGCCATCCATTGCCTACAGAGCCGTACGGGGGACGTGGAGATGGGTCGCCCCTGGCTGGGGACGCACATTGCTTCAGTCCTATAGAGCTCTGTAGTTCTCTGAATCCAGAGTCGTTATTAGTGTCTTCTTTAATCTCTCCTGGGAGAAGGATGTATAACCCTGTACATCATTTCAGGGTTATTTCCAGTCCTCCCCATGTTTGGGGTGTGCTGCGGTAGGAAGGCACTCCAGATCAGGAGCGAGGAAGAGGGAGTTTTCATTGCAGGATTGTCCATGGGACTCTGTGTGCACAGAGAGAAGGGTTGCTGTGGCTCTTAGTGCTTTCGTTGGAAAGAAGAGGGGATGAGTAAAAGAAAAAGATTTGGCTAACTCTCTGTCTCCTTAACAGTCTCCCACTGCCCATGAGGTCTCATTGCTGCCAGTGAATGACTCAAGCTACAACACACCAAACCCCAGCAGCAGAGTTACCAGAAACCTGTCCCAAGCAAAAGTCATTAGAATTCCATAATCTAGATGCAGTTCTGCTACAGTGCGACTGGGAGACACGGAGGGGTGGGAAAGGATGGTGAATTTAAAAAGAATGTTAAAAAAAAAAAAAAAATGAAAAGAGTACAGGCATTCCCTGGAGTTCTGATGATAACGCATTGAAGTTACTGGCAATAATCCCATGGATTGCAGCACGGTTTGGGTCAGTCCACCAATGCACTGTGGAGGCTCTGCAGCCCTTTGAACTCAACCTGATTTCAGTGGTTATGTCAAATCTTAGCTGTGTCTCATGTATTGAGACGGCATTGCATTTGAAATAGAGTCACTTTTCATTCAAAACTATACAGCTCGGGCACATCCCATAGTATGTGTTCAGCAACATATTTGGTGCTGTGCAGCCATTCTACAGAGTGCATTTAACTGTGTTTTGTGTATTATTCTTAACATGCATTCGCACTAGACAGCAAAGCAGCAGTTATGGGGTCTGCTGTGAATGCATATTAACAGCAGTACGCATTTGCATATCATGGATCCATAATACAAAATGCGTAGTAAAATCCTTATGAAAAGTTATTATGCATGCACAGAAGAAGCTTTTTAAACCTTGATATCTCAGCTATTTTGTTTCTCCACTATTTATTTGAAAATATTAAAAAGGTCAAATGATGGATTAAGAATCTGCAAAAATGTAATGTTACTACTACAGAGGGAATCCTCCAACACAAGCTAATTCATTTATTTTGGTTTTAGTAGCAGTACCAAACATTCGAAATGCATTTTATAATAGCATTTGAGTGCTCAAAAAAAAAAAAAAAAAAAAAAAAAAAAAAAAACAACAATCTCCAATTTAAAAAAAAAAAAAAAAAAAAAAAAACCCCGAGAATAATAATATAAAAAAAAAAAAAAAAAAAAAAAAAAGAAAGAGAGAAAATATTATTATAAAAGTATTTTTTGGAGGTTGCTGGAAATTTTTACAGCCCTTCCCTTAACACAGAGGCACTACAATGTCAGCCTTTTCTTCAGTATCTTCTAATATTTTTAGTATGCATTGAAACAGGGTTCAGTTCCCCAGGACTTTGCATATTTAGATTATCGTGCATTGTATAATACTCTGAATATGCAAAATCCTTGAAAAGGTTGACAACCCTTAGGACCTTCCACAATATAAATCTTAATACATAAATTCCTATTGAGAATAATGGGATTCTACCCTCTCCTCTGTTACACAGATTGCAGTATTTGGGATAAAATGAAATGAATGTTTTGAATAGGAGCTCCTGCTCCTTTTGAACAGGTGACACTTAAGTTTTAGCATCTTTCCCTCTCTAAATACATTTAAAAAATTAAAATTAATTAATACATTTAAAAAATTAAAAAATTAAATTCTTTTTTTTTTTTTTTTAGAAAAGGAGTCTGAGCTCTGTAGGGAGTGAATGACCTAATATTCCTGGTTTCTGTTAAAAGTAAGTAAATATATATATGTGTATACACACATATGCGAAGTTTGGACCAGGGAATTTTTTCTAGTGAGGAGTCCCGAAATTATTGAGCACATACACGTGGATGTACATAGCACACACCTTATTCTGCATCTGCCTCTTTTCTAATTTAAATGAAACTTTGTGAAAACAAAATAATTGGATCGGGGCTGAGAACATTAATGCCAAGCTTGGGCCCAACATGAATTAAAGCAGATGAGTTATAAACCCTTCAAAAACAGGATTTATAACGAAACGCTGACATAGACCCGTAACAATAGCAGCTCTGCCAGGGATTATTTTAATACTAAAAGCATACTCAGCCTCTCACTTTTTAAAATAGAGATTACTTAGTTGCTAAAAAGCAGCGATACGCGATAATAATAAAAGCAAACTTTCAGAAAACGTTCTCAAGATGACACACTGTCCCCCCTGCAACTCCCTTGACATCGTTTGTGAGCAACACACCACCCTTCAGGAAACAAAACACAACAAAAACCCAAACCAAGGTGGAGTTTGCCACCGGCTCCATGGCCAGGCTGAGCCAAGCGGCTCTGTCGGCTCCATTTAACAGCTTTTTGTCCGAGGCCAGAGACAAAAGGGTTAAAGGAGCCGGAGAGGGAGGCGAGGAGGCAGCGGAGGGAGGAAAGGGCACGAGGACAGAGCTGCTAAGGGGCACATGGAGCTCTGAGCAGGAGGTGGGATGCTCCCAGAGACCAGACCTCGGGCTTGGGATCACAGGGAAGCAGTAATGAGAACCTTGTGAGCACCCCGAATCAGTGTGAATGGGAAGGGGGTGAGGAAGGGATTGCTGGGGGTGCAGGCAAACACACGTCACCGGAAAGAGCAACACTTCTGAAACCTTTGTGCCATGTGTCCTGTTCTCCTCTGTTGCCTCTTTTTCATGGGGAATGTCAAAAAATGACGAAGAACACGAGGGAAAGATTTCTTAGAGGCAGCAGGGGATTTGCTGCTGTTAGCCTGTGTTCAGGGGCAGCACACAGCACTTCAACAATAAATAAATAAACAGAAAAGAAACAAAGAAAGAAAGAAAGAAAGAAAAAGACAGAAAGAAAGACAGAAAGAAAGACAGAAGGAAGGAAGGAAGGAAGGAAGGAAGGAAGGAAGGAAGGAAGGAAGGAAGAAAGGAAGGAAGGAAGGAAGAAAAAGAAAGAAAGAAAGAAAGAAAGAAAGAAAGAAAGAAAGAAGGAAAGAAGGAAAGAAGGAAAGAAGGAAAGAAGGAAAGAAGGAAAGAAGGAAAGAAGGAAAGAGAAAAGGAAAGGAAAAAATGCACATTAAGAAAAAAAAAAAAAGAAAACAACCAACAACCCACACCTCAAATTCACTCAAAACAGCATCACTTTTTGTGACCATTCTGTAACACCAGCATCACATCCCGATTCCTGCTTTCCCTGTTTTTTTTCCTGGGTACCAGGTGCACCAGAGGGACTCGGATCAGTACAAGGCAGCACTTTTTGTATAAACAATGCCGTATTAACAACTACAGGGCAGCCGTACCTGTAGGCAGGGATAGCACCAAATGTTGGCATGTCTATCCGTGCAGCTAGACTGCTAAAAAGAAGCAGCTCCAGTGGAAAAGCACCTACTGTATGTGCAACGCTGGTGCAGATTTTTTTTTCTATCAGTCTAACCTTCTGTGTTGATACATGAATGCTGGTACCCACTTAGAGGGATGCCAGATGATCAGTGCAGAATGAAGGTCCCAGGAGAAAGGCTCACGTGGTTTTCTCTGCCCCGTGACGTCACTAGCAGATGGCATGGGTACCAGCTCTGGCAGTTGGCATCAATGTCACTTTTTAGAGATCAATGAGATAGTGCAGATACACACAGATCTAGGCTCCAGGAGACGATGCGACACTCAGACTGAAAAGATTTGGAAGGCAAAAAATGAAAACTGATTGTTGAATGAAATAAAAAGCTAAGGTAATACAAATAAAGATATGTTTCAGTTGGTGCTGGGTGTGCATGCAAGTGTTTAAAGATACAGTATCGTTGTCTTGTATTTTATGTATGTTTTTTACTGCCTAATAACTCCTAATATTTTATTCTTCTGATGCAATTTCATACTTTTGTTGGTGTTATGTAATGTTGCAAGTGTGTGGACAATACTGCTGGAGTTAGTCTTTTACTGGGGTTTTTGTTTAGTTTTGTTCTATTAAAAAGTCCCTGCATTCGTTTTGTTTGTCTCTTGGAGGACCGTGGGTCCAGGTGTTTGATGCTCCCAAACTGAGAACAAAAGCAGAAATAATCAGAAGGGGGGAATTTTTTCCCCGTTTCAGCGGGGATTGTGAGCACACGTGCACGAATGCAGCCAGAGCCCAGAGCCTGCTGCTGTCAGCCAGGGGCTGGGGAGACGCCTGAGCCTTACAGAACATAAACACTGCTACAGCGTGCAGGGAAATATTCTCCCCCCTAATTGATGGGGTAGGGAAAAAAAAAAAAAAAAAAAAGGAAATTAAAAAAGCCAAATAAGCAGATAAGTCTAGCTAAATGTATAGTATGTTTTAGAATTTTTGCTGGGAAAAAAAAAAAAAAAGGTAGGGAGATTTTATTTCCTAACTCTGATCTGAATATGTTTAGGGTTTGATCCTTCCTGATTTTTGTCTTATTGTGAAATAAGTAATGTGTGATTTTCATAGAAATTTTTAGAAATAAAAGTACATCATTTTTGATTATGCTACTAGCTGAGAAATTTTGGGGGGGTTCCATTCATATTTTTTCTCATCCACTCTAACTTGCTAGAGTTTAATATCTTGATTCAGAAAGGAAGAAAAATGGAGGGACAAAAACTCTGAAATTTAAGCCAAAAAGTGATTTTAAAAAATGTTTAACTATCAGTTAATAGAGATATGGCACTTTTCAATTTTAGGACTGCTCTTGCTCTTCTCATTTTTTTCACCCAGGGGAATTTGGATTAATGAAATTTCTGTATTGCTTTATCATGTTTTGCATTTCTTTGAATTCCACGGTGGCGAGGGTTCAAAGAGCTTGTTTAAAAATAAAATAAATGAGTAGGGAGCTAATTGTGCATTTTAAATATTGATTTACTCTGTACTTATCTGTAGGAAATGTGGCTTTTTAGTTGCGAGATCCTGAACGTTTCCAGTGATTTTAAAATTTTGGACAGCACTTGTTTTTTAATAAGCAAGCATTTGCAGTTGACATTTTATGAGAAAAATATAGATTGTGCATTTATATGCATGCACTCCTGTATATACAGCGTGCACACAGACAAATGCAAGGTGCATGAGGATGTGTGTGTAAGTCGGCAAACTTTGTAAATGGAAATATTTAAATATTGTGCTGGCCCTCTTTCAGGTAACTTAAGATTATAGAACCATGCTAACACTACCGTTTGATGAGTCTGTTGTAATGCCAGAATCCCAGATGTGCAGAAAGTTTTCCAGAGAAAGCGATGACCAAAAGCAAATGAAGAACCCGGAAAGCTTTTCGAAGCAGATTGTACTCCGGGGAAAGAATATTAAAAGGTCTCCTGGAGAAGACACAGACAAAGAGGAGGAAGAGGAGGAGAGGGAAGAGGAGGATGAGAATGGCTTGCCCAGGAGAAGGGGCCTTCGGAAAAAAAAGACAAGCAAGGTCAGGATGGAAAGGATCAAATTCAGGCGACAAGAAGCCAACGCGCGTGAGAGGAACCGGATGCATGGCCTTAACGACGCCCTGGACAATTTAAGGAAAGTTGTCCCTTGCTACTCTAAAACACAAAAACTCTCTAAAATTGAAACCTTGAGACTAGCCAAGAACTACATTTGGGCTCTTTCCGAAATCCTGCGTATTGGCAAGAGGCCCGACCTGCTCACCTTTGTCCAGAACTTGTGCAAGGGTCTGTCCCAGCCAACAACAAACTTGGTGGCGGGATGCCTGCAGCTGAATGCCCGAAGCTTCCTGATGGGCCAGGCGGGCGAAGGCGCACATCATGCCCGCTCGCCCTACTCCACCTTCTACCCCCCCTACCACAGCCCTGAGCTCGGCACCCCCCCTGGGCACGGGACTCTCGACAACTCCAAGTCAATGAAGCCCTACAACTACTGCAGCGCGTACGAGTCCTTCTACGAGAGCACTTCCCCTGAGTGTGCCAGCCCACAGTTTGAAGGTCCCTTAAGTCCTCCCCCAATTAACTATAATGGGATATTTTCCCTGAAGCAAGAAGAAAGCTTGGACTATGGCAAAAATTACAATTACGGCATGCATTACTGTGCAGTGCCACCCAGGGGTCCCCTTGGGCAGAGCTCGATGTTCAGGTTGCCTACAGAGAGCCACTTCCCTTACGACTTACATCTGCGCAGCCAGTCTCTCACCATGCAAGATGAATTAAATGCAGTTTTTCATAATTAATGAGGAAAATGAAAATAAACAGTGGTCATTCACCTCCCCATCTAATTAAGAGCGAGCAGATGCTTGGGCACTGCGTAATTGGCACAACTCTATTTAACGTGTTTACTAGTTTCTAAAGTGTGTTTCAACCATTGTGGGGATTTTCTATGTATTAATAAATCCTTTTTCTGATAAGTATTTTTCCTTTCTTTTCTTTTCTTTTTTTCTTTTTTTTTTTTTTTTTTTTTGGTCTGTAAACACTGTGAGATTCTGTTTCCTCCCAGAGGTTATTTCTCCCCTCCTTTTTTTTTCTTTTTATTTCCATACTTGCTTGATTTGTTGAGCAGTGTGTCTGAACAGCACCGCCGAAATAAAAGCATACACACTGTGTAAAGTCAATGTCTATTTTGATTGTACAGTAATTATACAAATGCATGTTATTGAAATCAGATGAATAAAAATGATGTATTTATGATTGGTAGAAATTATATATTATGTATTTGAAGGAGAACTGGATTTAAAAATATTCAGAACTTTAAAGAAATTATCTCAGAACTGAGATGGGCTTGCAATATGCAGAGGTGAGAGTGCAGCAATATTGAAAGCTATGCAAAAAAAAACCCACAAAAAAAAAAAAAACAGTTTTTTGGTTGTCGTGTTTGGGTAAGCTAACAAAAGCAGTGGCTGTCACTGAGATTATTCAACCTGGCCTTTAGAGCATCACTGGCAGGGGCCACATGCTAATATTTTAGAAGATGTTGTTGAAATTTGCCTCAGTTATTTTGACCATATATAATCAGCACTTTTTTTGTATTATTCTGACTTCAGATGTAAAGGTTTGTTATAACAATGTATAACTGTGGTTTCTCACTGCGTATTTTAAATGCAATTAAACATAGATGTTTCCACTTTTAAAATACATCTATTAGCTGTGATGCTGCATTTTGCCTGATACTTATTTCACAGTGTACAGCTGCCTTTGGTGTTGACAACACAGCTATCTCCTCTGCCCCCACATAGTGCTTGAGCCTGGGGATGGAAATCATGAATTATCAGGGCAAACCTCACACTACTTTACATCAGCAACACAGTAAAATCAGACTCAAAATAGCACAGAAACAGCTGTATGCTGTTAAATGAAACACAGGTTAGAGGAAGAAAGTAACTTTACAGCCCAACGATACATAGACGCTAAATTTCACTCAAGCAAGGCTCTGAGTCTGCCTGCATGTCACAGGGTGCCCTGAACACTGCCAAACAGCCTTTGCTAATAAACAGCATGGGTAAGCTACTGAGGTGCCTGTAGCCCACACTAGTGCAGCCACTTGTGAAGCCTGCGTGCCACTGGCACCTTGACAGGTTGAGCCCCACTGAGCCTCGTCTGCTCTCTGCTTGCTCAGAGCCGTTTCCTGATGAGCTATAATTGGACTCAAAATCAGCCTTTCGGTCTGTGAGAGGGCAAGGCGCCCTCATTTTGAGGGGTGTGGAACAACTAGTTGACAGACATTCACCCTAAGTACCAAAATGCTACACTGTGATGAAACAGGGAATCCTTCTTTAAAAGTATAGAAAAGTGCAGATTGCATCTGTGCATTACAGACCCCAGGCTGCATGCAGTCCTGGCTGCAACTTGATGGCATTGCTCGAGGCTCGGACCCTCACTCAAGTGACAGCTTAACAAAGAGCGGACAGGACAATTTATCCTGAGAACTTGCCTGATTTCACATGAGCCCCATCACACACTGTGGCTCCTTCAGGACAGCAGCCATCTGGTGTCCATGTCTTCTCAATAAGACCAGGCTACTCCAGGAGCCTGAAGTCTCAATGTTTGGATCACAACCTAAATGCTCCCATGTGGGGGAATTGTTGGATGTGGGGTTTTGCTCAACCACTATCTTCTCTAGACATAAATGTCAAGCTCCAAATAGAGCTTCTCGAAGCAGAGTTTTGAGCCAGGGTTTAAGGTATTGGCTCAGTATTACCCCACTATTTGTTGGCATCAGGGCAGGGCAAGAAGTAAGCAGCAGTTCTTTACCTGGGATGAAAGATGTTGGGGATAAGTTTTGGTTCAAAAACATCCCCAGGTGCTTTGCACCGAACAGGAGAGAGGCTTGGGGAAAGAGAACAGGGTAAAATACGGAGGAGGAGGAAGAGATGTCCTTCCGCCAAGCAGTGGGCTGCGTCTCCAGGCAGGAGGGTCCTACTCCAGCAGGCCGTGAGTTCGCCTGGTGCCTCAGGGCTGCAGTGCTGAGCAGGAGCAGGGTGCATCCACACAAGCAAAGCAAGGAAGCAGCTGTAAAGTTCTGCACTGAGGGAAGGAAATGCCTGTCATGCAAGGGTTGCAAGGACTTCGGGCTCTGCAATCTGGGGGTCTCCAGCTCTGTGGCCCTATATTAACTTAATAACTCATGGGCCAGTTCCAGTTTTCCCTTCTGGCAGCAGAACCAAGAGGAAGGGGGAGGAAAAAATACCCCTCCCTGCCAGTTCAGATCTTTCTCACTCACTCCATGACAGATGGGGAGGCAATTCACAGCCAGATTCCCCCTCTGGTAGCTCAAGGCAGGCACCACACTTGCTCAGGGCATTGCAAATTGGAAAGCCAGTCCAGAATAAATAATGGAGCAAGTCGTAGAAAAATATTGAGACTGCATTAAAAAAAAAAAAAAAAAAAAAAAAAAAAAAATTGAGAACGCATTAAAAAAAAAAAAAAAAAAAAAAAAAAAGAGACATTCCCTGTCTGAGAGTGTATGGATTATTTAGAGATACTGAGATAGGGAATTCCCTGGAAAGCAGGCTCCCTCACATACCTTCCCTGTCACACACATGGTAAACATTTCTGTGTGCCTTAACTGGCCTGTCGCAGAACATAAGGGCTCTGAAGCGATTTATAAAAGCCTTTGAAGTTGCCTTGTTTTAGGAACCAAGTACAAGCCTGGAGAATTTCCTTGTGCTATAAACCCACAGGAATAAAAGCCAGTGGGTTTCTTTACCCCATCTCTGCATTACACAGTTTGCCTCCTCCCAGCCCCATTCATACAGCAAAACAAAGCTGTTCATTTCTGTCTGCCTTGTTCTCCTCTTAACTACCTTCACCTCCTTGAGGACAGAAACATGTAAAACAGCAACTGCTCCAGAAAAATTAGGTGAGAAGTTTCTATTCATCCCTGTCTTTTAGCATAAGAGTAATGAAGCCTTCTGACAGATGTAAAGGTGAGAAGCACAAAGCTGACCGAAAAAAAAGCTATTTCTTATGTGTATTATTATACAGTGGAACTCTTTGCCATATATTATTTCCCAGAGTAACATTTGCATTGGATTTTCAAAAAGCACAATGTGTTGTTACGGTATAAGAAATATATTAATTATTTATGAATAGTTGTACTGGTTATGATTAAACATCCATAAAAGAAAAAGACACCTGAGAAAGAATATATTTGTTTTACTGATAAAAATACTGGAAAAGAAATGACATGTTTTGCTCCAGGACTTCCACAGGCCCTGTTGAAGACAGGGGTGTACTCTAATTGTCATTTGGGTGGGAGGCATGACAAACCTCAGGATCTGCACCTTTTCGTCTGCAGCACTGGGCTAACCAGCACTGACAGGCAAGGGGAATGCAAGGCTGCACCTCTGGACTCCTTCTCCAAACACATGAGGAGTAAAATTTAACACCAGCGGCCCCAGCCCTGCAACCCTACAAGTCCCAGAGTGGTGCCAAGCAAAGAGGGAAGGACGACATCATTTTGCCAGACCTCGGATGAAATCTCAAAGCTTCTCTGCCTTACAGTAGGAATATGCTCATTTTAGGACACATCCTGGCTGTGCTTTCTTTAGGATCGTCTGTGTTCTTTCACTTCATAGCTATCTGCACAATGATTTTTAAAGTCCACAGACACAAAAGTGATGGTAGGTTTTTCTGGAAATTCCCTCTTCCGTTTTTACCCCTACTTCCCTCTTTTCTTCTCCCTTTTGCCTGTAGGGCTCTCAAATGGCAGCAAATTAAGTGAAATGCCATCAATAAAGATGAATTAAATCCCAGAGAAACACATGGCAGAATCTTTTCTTGGAAAAGCAAATAACACTTGCCTAAATGAAGAGAAGCTGTGTGGTTTTGTTTCTTAGATTTTGAATCTAGTCTAACTCAAGCCTATAGTTTATACTTTCTGGTCCATAATCAAGGTCAAGCAGGTTTACTCAAGGTATCAAAATCCTACAGCATTTGAGGTACAAGTAGCAGACATGGTACTGCTTCGGGCTGAGTTGTCAGGAAAGAAACTCTCTTCATAAAATTTCAAACTTTAAAAAAAAAAAAAAAAAGAGAAGAAACAAAGAAACAACAAAAAAGCCCCAATATCCTTGCTGTGGGTCTGACCCAGAGATGAACTGTGGCAGCAGGTTGTGATTTTGCTCTGGAGAGAAACAGATCAGCGCGGCGAACAGCTGGCACTGCGCCACTGCAGAATCTCAAGGGCAGACCTGTCGTGCCTTGCTGATACAAATCTAGCTGCCATACATGGGGCTGCCACACAAAATCGTGCTCCCAAGCCCTCTCCCCCGCACCATCGCATCATGCGACCTGAGCAAGCCACCCCACTCGATTCCTTCACAGTATGCCAAGAGGATGGCCTATTTTCCTGCAGAGCCTTCCCCCTTGCCCCAGAGGATGTGAAAGAATGAGCAAGGGAAAGGGGAAGTAAAGCCAAATTCATAGCGAGAAGAGATCTGCAATGTTTTTTATTTTTATTTTTTTATGCATGAAATGTTGAATAAGAAATATCCCTAAGACCTGCAACTGGCTTTGCATTGGCATCCCCCGCAAGCTGTAAAGAGATGTCCTCCCCCTTCCCCCAAAAACCTTATTCTTTCTCATCTGTTTTCCTTTGTCACTGGCTCCTCAGGATTCCACATTTATCTCTGTAACTCCACTGTTTGCGCTATGTAATTCTAGGACATCACGTATGTGTGTACTATATGGAAACAAGGCATATTCTAGCTTTAGGTGAAATTTTGAACTTGTCAATGAGGATATTAAAATATATATGTATATTTGGAACAGAAAAGCAGCCTTTATGGTCTATCTTTTTTTTTCCGGAATATTCAGTGTGCACCACCTCCCCCAGCCTAGTGAACACTGTGCTTTCCTAATTGTGATATTCTGGGCCTTTTCCCTAATTTCTCTAGGACATTAGCAATCAGGCTATTTTTATTCTGGATTGGTGTTGGTTAATAAGTGAAATGGGATTTTTCAAACCGATGCAGTTTCTTCATTTTTATGTATACCCACAAGTAGAAGGTTATAAATTCTGGGGGGCTTGGACATTCTGTTTGCAAAATGAAAATGATGATAATCAATGGTATTGAAGACTGTTGTACACATAGGGGATCTAGGCAAAATCAGACTTTTTAGCATAAATTCTGTACTCTTCAAAGCAGGAATGAGAGGGCTCGGTCTGCTCTTGTTCCAGGGGAGTTCAGCAGATACCAGATTGGCTTCTAAATCACATGGGAAGATAGACACAGCCTTATCCACTACGTTATTTATTTACAGCCACAAGAGCAGCTGCATAATGCTTAGATGCAACTGAAATGACATTTCTTTTGGGCAGACAGCTTGCAGACAAAGAAGATGTGACTGGATCTTCCTCAGAATCCAAAGGGAAAGCCCATATGAATGCTAGTATCTGCCACATACCAGAAGAAGATCATGTGGGAAAGAAAAGCACTGACCAGACCCTGAGGACAGCGGGAGTGGGGCTCTTGCTGATTTTATTAATTAAGTGATTGACAATCTATTTTCAAATTCTGAGAGGTAGCCTGTGTCGGTCACAAAGCAAAGGGCTTATTCACTGGATTTGGGAAGAGTGCTCTTCTTGTGCTTGGTATCTTTGTCTTGTTAATGGATATCACTTCAGAAAAGTAAATATAATTCCACACAATATAGTAGGCATTTTATTTCACTTCACACCCATCAGTAAATACAGAAGCATGCCTAAACCTACCAGAAAGCAGATTTTGCAGAGCCTCATCAGAAAATGAGGAAAACATTCAACTGAATGCACATAGCTGGACCAGTTTTGGCACCAAAAAGGGCATGAAATTTAGGAGCATGACAGTGAATGAATAGCTAGTCAATATGTCCAGCCACCACTCCCCAGGTGTTCAATTACACAGACTTTCAGCCCATAGATCCAAACAGTGTAATCTTCACGTTCCCTCCACTCCTAAATTTCACTTATCCTTCCTCTTCCTCTTCCTCTTTCTAAATACTCAGTTTTTCCCTCAAACAACAATAAAATACAAACTCAGCAAAAAATATTACTCTGTCCCCAAGCCTCATCTCATGCTTTCTTTTTGAGAGGCTTAAGACAACTAAACCTAGAAACCAGAGGCATAAATATTGCAGCCACAGAAGCACAGCCCCAGTGTAACAAGTGACAAAGAATGCAAATAAATGCCACTGGAAGTATGGCTGGAGATATCCTAGTGGATAGAGTAATTTAGGGCAAGATGCACCACTGCACCCAGCCGGAAACGCAGGTACTTGGCTTTCCAGAAAAGGTTAAAAGCAACCTTGTGGCCACAGCAAATTCTCAGAGCCCACTTCTTGGGAACAAGTACATTGAATGTGAGCTGGGATATCTGTGTGCTCTGCCTGGACAGCAAGCACATCCCAGCTTCAGCCCTGTCTATCTCTCTTTTGAACTACGCAGTTGCTTTGCACAGCAGGTCATCTACCCCATAACAGTTACTTCAGCCTTCATGCTGGATTAACAGGCACTTCACAACAGCTGAGCCTGCAAAAGATGCCCTAGAGGAGATGCGTCGCTGCACAATACATCCTCATCTTACTCAATCATGGGTTCCCCGTACCCTCAGGTACTCGTGCAGATGTCAGCACGTTCTGTAAGATGGTGACTCCACCATGAGTAATGGCCTCTACCACAGGCACAGCCTTATGGAAAAGCTCTTCAGTGGTTCAGTTAAGCTGTGCCTAGTGGTCTCTATGAGAGACTAACAATACAAATCGCCTGAGCATGGCATCTCACTTACAGTGTGGTCATACTCCCTGTGCTCTCTTTCCTATCACTGTGTTGGAATTTGCCCTCCCTACAAAGTCAGCGCTGTTCTGGGCAAAAATGACTCTAGCAACACCAGCATTAGTGTATTTAGAATGTTGTTAATGGACCAAGGCATAAGGGAAGATATGTTATACAAGGCCACACCCATTTCTAGCAATTTCTAGCAATCCCAGATGGCAAGCATACACCCACCATAATCTTTTTCGTTCTTGCAGTCACCTATGAGATGCCTGCGAAGCAACTCCTCTTCAAAAAAGGACCAGCTACTGGTAAGCAAGCAAAGGCTGCACACAAGGGGGGATAACCCTGCGCACTCGTATCCTAGATCCAATTTATACTTGTCCCTCCTCTTCTGCAGCCCAATATGTGTGAAGGTGACGGTTCACAATATGGAGTCCAATACAAATTATTTGCTTAGTTTACCCTTTTTTCCTGTGATTTACTAGTTCCCACACTATGTATAGGTAAACTGGTCTGTAGGTTATTCAATTGCCATGTGGTGTTTTACTTTTGTCTAGAGAATTATTAAATAAACTCAGTCTTCAAATTATAATCTAGCATTATTTTTTTAATAATAATAAAAAAATCCTCAAATTTGTTCCTAAATGTATTTAAATCTTACCAGTGAACATGATGCTTGTTATTAAAAAGTGATTCTGGAGAAATTAGCTTGCAGCTACAAAATTAATATAATTCATTTATTACTTGCAGCCACAAATCAAACTGCTGTTAACACTGCTGCATGCAATTTAA
>VXAV01011756.1:147104-159753 GCA_013399715.1 Alectura lathami
TCTCTTCTACTCTGAAACTCTTCATAACTGCGAGCTGGCAACTTTACTGCTGCTATGTGTATGAGAAATCCAAGGTGAAGTGGTTGCCCAGAGAAGTCATGAAGTGAGCAGAAACCTGATGACCTACCTCCTGAACTGAGCTGAACCCAGACTCCTTAAATCACATTTCAGACATATGACTGAGTTACCTTGGCTTAATTGTTGCCATATATCAGCTGAGCCTCAGCAAAAATAGTTTAAATTGGCACGTGCTACCATACATTTGCAATAGCTCAGCTGCTGCACNTTTACTGCTGCTATGTGTATGAGAAATCCAAGGTGAAGTGGTTGCCCAGAGAAGTCATGAAGTGAGCAGAAACCTGATGACCTACCTCCTGAACTGAGCTGAACCCAGACTCCTTAAATCACATTTCAGACATATGACTGAGTTACCTTGGCTTAATTGTTGCCATATATCAGCTGAGCCTCAGCAAAAATAGTTTAAATTGGCACGTGCTACCATACATTTGCAATAGCTCAGCTGCTGCACAGGAACTCATTAGGCTATGGTAACTTGCTCAAGTATCTAAGACCTCAATCCGATGCTTTACCCAGTGGCCCACATATCTGCCCAAATCATGCTCTCTGCCTCCATGCCAATAAGCATCCTGAGCCCTTCTTTCACAAAGCAAGAACGTGCCCAAGAAAATAAGCTCAGTGTAATTTTCCAGCGCGATGCTTTAGAGGAAGATTTGTTCAGACAAGGACAGAGCCCTCAAGGATGCTTTCAATACTTCTCTGCCTGACCTAGAACTGGATGGAGCTCTCTGCAATTTAAATGAATTTAATGGATGGTACTAGGATCATCTTCATGACTTGCCTTTGTTTCCTGCTTCATATATATTGCTTTCTTCCTCAGCCCAACAACGAGTAACATATTCATGAGTTTTACCTTAGCAAGTGTAATTTCTGCTCCTTATGATACCCTCAAGATGTACTTCTCCAGGATGCTTCAAGCAACTACTATTTTCCTGGGGAAAAAAACAAAACAAAACAAACAAACAAAAAACCCCACCAAAATCAGTCATATAATCCTGTTTCCATTAAACTCTGCTGACTCCTCCTTCATTTAAAACTCCAGATCCAAATGTCTCTATCCCCCTCTCTTCCCCTCCAAAGCGTCTTCTCATTTATTGTCTACCAAAAATGTAATGTGGGAAACTTCAGTTGGTGCAATGTGAAGCACTCATTCTGATCCTCAAGCCACATATCCCTCTTTTTGGAAAGAGGGCTCTTATCACTCATGTTTGTATCCTTAACATCTCCTTTGGAGTGCTATAAATGTATGATTTAAGTGTATTAAGAGTTTTAGGATTCAGATCACATTAAAATGATATGCAAAATTAAGTTATATTTTATGGTCTCGCGTGGATTTCTTGTTGTTTTGCAACCTGTAATAGCTACCAAGAGAAATATCTGTAAAGATAATTAAATTATATTAAATGCAGAGCAAAGCTAAATATCCCTATATTCACGATCCAGTGTAGCTCAGTATCTCAAGTTTCGTAACTCACTAGCTTAAAATTTGGGACAACTGTTATGTCACTGTTATGTCTATAGATAAATAAAATGGGACTGAACCAAGAAATTTAGGGCATCTATAAAGCTCTCATAATAGGATTTGCAGTTTTGCATAAAAAAGCATGTCAATTTATATAACCACAAAGTAAGATTTTGGAGGAGTAAACAGGAAAAACAGTTACACTCTGAGGCCTCAAACTTATCTGAGCAGCTCAAGAACAAAGTTCTCTATTCTGAGAATTACCATTTATGGCTCTGTGATTCTATGATAGCAGTTTCAAAGGGTAAATATGATTTCAGCTTTGTGATGTAGTGATAGCCTTATTTCCTCTGAGATACCTCTGAAAGTACAGTGATGCCTGCCCCAGAGCTGTAACTCCTGAGTTCACCAGGCACCAATGCCAGGCTTAGCTCTAGGAGCACCTCTCAGGGCTGATGATTTGGCTGGGCCAGCACAGAGAAATGCAATTTCCTGGCTGAGGGAAGAAGGAGGAAACTGAGGGTTGCTGCGTTTTTTATCACCTGGTTGGGCTGAGATCTTGCTGCCTGCTCAGCCCTGGAGCAGGATCTTAAAGTAGCCATTGCCATTCCTCACCTGTTCTTCCAGCTTTCTGAGTGGGCATGTCTTTACACCTACTCATAAGATGATGTTACGGATTTAAGGGTCAGCCTCCATCATCCTACACAAGAGCCAGGAGGCTGCTGTCAAAGGTTTAAAACTGGGCAGTGATGGTCAGGGAGGGGCTGGCCTCAGGCCAATTTGATGTATTAGGCCTTGCCTGGTGGGGATTTGTCCCAGTCGCAGGGAGGTTTTAAAGCTGTGTATTCACGGCAAAACCTTGGGGAAAAGACAATGACAATTTTGTTCTTTTGCTCCTACATGAGGGAATCTGTATGTTAGCTCAAATCGCGGCATTACTACAGCAATGGAGGAAATGAGATGTGAATCCATTTCAGCAAGGGAGTAAGGGTATCTGTCCCTGTGTGCTCACATCTTGATTCTGTACCGGGAGCAGAAAAGGAAGCAAATGAAGAAGAATATTTTTTTTAAATAAAAAAAAAAAGGCAAATAGGGAAAATTCCCCAGAAGAAGGAAGAGTAGAATAGCTCAGAACCCTAAAAAATTGCTGGAGACAAAACAGAATACATACTATTGCATTTTCCCAGAGCTAGGAAGAAAGTAGCTAGTTCATAAATTCCATCAGGAGCTTGGGGATTTTTGATGTAATGAGTTTTACAGTTTCAGAGGAGACTGCTTTGCTAATAATTATGTAACAGTAATTAAATCTGAAAAAGGCTGTACTCTAACTATGTTGATTTATTGCAGCTCCAACAAAGTACTCCTAGAGTGTGCTTTGGAGCGTGCACCTCCTCCCTCCAGTTTTCTTTAAATTCTCACAGAGCACTGGGTCACAGATGGTCTGAGATGCGATATTTTCCCTATTAAATTCCTAATAATCTTTTTCCGAGGCTGAGTCATGGAAGCCTGGGGATTTCTCATTTTAATTAGAAGGTTTAAGGAGCTAACTCTGTTTGAAATTTCCTCCTAGGAGATATGGGTGCAGGTGATCCCATTCAGAAGAATGACACAATATCAAGGCCAACATCTCATTTCCATATTAGATTACAGCTAGTTTGGCACAACTCCTGATCTGGATGCTGATGATGCGCTGCCTGAGCAGGAGGCATGAACTTTTACCATTTGAACACAGGATTATTTTAGGATTATGTCTGAAGATGTTTTAGGCTCTAGCTGGATATTTCCTACCCTACCACAATGCTCCATCACCCTGTGTGGAAACCATTTAGAAATGTGAATTATTTATTAGCCTGATTGAAGCAATAAGTCTATATCATTTGGAAAGCAGTGCTGTTAAGGATTCTCATACAAAGAGATTTGCCATATTGTCCGAAGGGCTGATCCTCACGGTATTTAAGATATCAGTGTTTCAGATGGATTTCATCTGCAAATATTATAAGCTAGATAAACAGAGAATTCACCCAGCAAAATGTTTTCAGTACGGCTTTAGCACTTGCAGTACCTGAAGAGCAACATGCCACCCCTGCCATCCAAAGGAGGTTATTCTTAGGCACTCATAGCTGAGCTTGATCGTTTGTAAGAATGCCTGTTGTTTAAGAGTTAGTCTGGTGTACTATTCACATGTCTCTTGATAGTCTATTGTGAAAAAAAATACTGCTTCTTAGAAGACAGCTGTTGAAATTTCATCAGCCTATACTGTACAGCCAATTCCCGTGCTTTAGGAAAATAATGAGCATCTCTTATTCTTCCAGCGTGGAATGCAGTTGTCAAGAAGTCAGATGAGATGTTGTTTGCCTTTTATATCACTAAGTAACTTATTGGTTTTCACAAGGCACAAGTGACTGTATTTTGGGAAAATACAAATTTTCACCCAGTCTAAGCTGCACCACTTAGACATGCTAAAAATAGCATTTCGCTGGAAGTAGTTCTACACCATATAGAGTTGATTGCAAATGTAAGAAATGCTTTCAATATTAAATCCTGCCATTTGTGCTACCTCCATGTTTGGGCTTTGATGAGCATCAAGTTTCAACTTTGTTATGCATTTAAAAGCACCTTGTATATAATTATTCAAAAGGTTAANNGTATATAATTATTCAAAAGGTTAAGTTGTCATAAATTGTCTAATAGGTTCAATATCTATATAAAATCAATCAACTGATGTATGCAATTTTTATGCTATTTGTTGCCAAAATACTTTAGGGATTTGGGATTGGATTTAGTGGCAAGTACTTCTCTTACTTATTACAGAAGCCAAAAGGCAAGGAATTGGGCTTTAGACTGTTTTCCAAAGACCAAATCCGTCCTTACTATCATATCACAGTCTGCAGATGTCCCACAAATAGTGTTATTTGCAGCAAAGTGTTGCACCGCTTAAGAAAGAGGAAGAAGCTATGCTAATAATAAGTAAGAAAAGCCAAACCTTGCCTGGGATATAGCAAGAAAGAACAATTTGACCCAGGTATAGACTGCACATAATATTTTGTATTTTGGAGGTGGCTGCCTCCCAAGACCCTCACCTGGAAGCCGGTTTGGCTCTGAGATGTATGCTTATAATACCCTTCCTTCTAATAGGAAGGAAAGCACATGCAGTGCTGTAATTGTGTGGAAAATCCAAACGTGCTAGTTTCCCGAAAAATAATGCAGGGAAAAGCAAGCACTGTTTTTCATGCCCCATCCACAGAATGTTTGAGAAAGAATGAACTCCAAGGCGAAGGGTCAGCAGAAGGCATGGGCAATGACAGCTTTCCCTGAAGCCACCAGACTTCCATCTCTGTTCTCCTCTCTGAAGGCCCAAGTTACAAAAACAGGAGGAAAGGTAGACCCAAAACACTTTGTAAAGCAAAGAGTTAAAGTGGCAGATGAAATCAGGTTCTGTAATGAGTTAAAGGGAAAATGTCTTCGAGTTCTGATTAATGACCAGGGACACCTAGAGCTGCTTTGCCTGTCTCAGCAGTACATGACTGGTGCAGCAGGGTAATGTCTAATAACTAATCTTTGACACTAGAATTAAGTCATTTTGCAAGAAAGCAGGTCATTAGAAGCTAAATTGAATTATAAGTAATACTATCTCTATGGAGGATTGTAAATTAATTGGTTTTTAACAATAACATTTCTGTATTTTATTAAAGCAGTGTAAGAATTCAGCGAAGAAAAGAATGTAGCAGATAAACAGGGCAGGTGTTGATGATGCAAATGAAATAGATGACAGATGGTTAGTAGCACGATCACTCACTGTGTGTGTATAATGGATAGAGGTAATCAAATTCCTTTGTGAATTGGTGACTTTCTTTACATCAAGAACTTTAACTGTGGCGTGCTTATGCAGCTTCTCCTTAAAAATTAACTCCACTAGTTGTCATTACCTGGAGGTGCAGGACACTTGTATTTGCATACTGTCGCAAACAAAAGCCAGGCATGGAGATAAAGCCCCACCCAGGGAACCAACTACATTTGCAAGCAGCCATGGCACTGTGGAGAAGTCCCTGCCATGAAGGAGCAGCCCAAGCCAAGCCCCATATAAAGCCTTCCTCCAGCCCCAGGATCAAACCGCCATGCTGAAGGTGACCCCACAACCCCAAAAACCCAGGTCATGGGTTTGTCTCAGAAGGAAAAGCCAAGTTATCACCACAGCAGATGGATGCTGCGCCCAGCTCTGTTCTTGAGCAATATACTGATTTTTGAGGGAGATTTCTCTCATGGCACCACACCGCCCTGCCTGATGATTTGACATAGGCAGCAAGAGAAAATAACCAGGCTCTAGGTGCAGAGATATCACATCATTATATATCCTCCACACACACGTGCAAACACACAGAGGGAAAAAACAGAGAATGCTTGAGCCAGCACTTACTTTACAGAAAGCTGTCCTTGTTCTGAGCCAAAAAAATGAGCAAAAATAATTGCTCAAGGACTGCAGACACCATATCAGGAGCCAATTTATTAGTAGCACAGTTTCCAAGACAAGTACAGAATGGGCTGCTGATGGGGTAGATAGGAAATATTGTATATGCAGTACTTTCTTAGCATATAAAACAAAACCATGTCTCTCTCACGGAAATATTCTCTGTGCAGCACCGTTAGGAGAACACTTCTGCCCCTAATTACTCTAGAGAGGTGAACCATGTCCGAAACTCTTCAATTGCTGGGCAGAAGGCTTCATTCGCTCTAAGACTACGATAGTTTCAGGGCCACAATGTCAGCTGCTTGTATCATCCTCTGGCATCAGAAGCTTCAGCCTGGATCAATGCAGATCACTCACCATGCTTATGGAGAGCTGTGCTATATGGTAATTTTCATCCACATGCTAAAATATTTTGGTGATGGGGGCCCTGCTGTATACACACAGCTGCATGCAGCTTTGAAAATCTGGCCAATATACTTGTTGATTTGCTTAAAGTATGCAGTATTTTTGCTACACTTACTGAGACATATACCTTTCGTATTTTGAATATTCATTCTTGAAACTTTGAATGTGAAAATTGAAAAATTAGGTTAGCTGAAAAAGAAAGGAATTTTTTTAAACCTCTTTGTAGCAATATGTACTCGTTCAGCCTTTTACCAGAAGTACTCTGCATGAAGTTTAAGAAAATAACCCATGCAATTGCATTTCTTTATGGAAAAGTAAGATAGCTACATCTCAACAGAAAGGAATCAACTTTCTTCTGCTGTTAAGAAAGCCATTGCAGCAGAATCAAGAAAAAAAATACATATGGTACACAATAAATCATACTGTGATTGATGGTAAATGTCAAGAATTCAAGCAAGCTTCTGTGGTGAGAGTACAGATATATACAAATGCTAAAGAAAGTTTACTGCAAGTTATATAGGGAAATCAGTTTCCTTCTCTGTACTAGATGACAAAGCACATTCTTAAATATCTTTTGTAATTCATCAAGAACACAGTTCTTGAAACTGTTTGGACCAGAATAATTTTTAGCCACACAAACTACATTTCTCCCAGTTAAAATGAAATTATATTATGTTGTTGTATCATTAGGGCAGGAGAAATGCATGCAAAGTCCAGAGATTGCCATATGCAACAGAACATTGCAACTGCATTTAAGACCCCTTCATAGAATCATAGAATGGCTTGGGTTGGAAGGGACCTCAGAGATCATCTAGTTCCAACCCCCCTGCCATGGACAGGGCTGCCAGCCACTAGCTCACTAGATCAAACTGCCCAGGAACCCATCCAGCCTGGCCTTGAACACAGCCAGGGATGGGGCAGCCACAGCTTCTCTGGGCAGCCTGTGCCAGCGCCTCACCACTCTCTCAGGGAAGAATTTCTTCCTGATGTCCAACCTAAACCTCCCCTCTTTCAGTTTTAGCCCATTCCCCCTTGTCCTACCATTATCCACCCTTGCAAAAAGTCGGTCCCCCTCCTGCCTGTAAGCTCCTTTCAAGTATTGGAAGGCCGCAACGAGGTCTCCCTGGAGCCTTCTCTTTTCCAAGCCAAACAATCCCAACTCCCTCAACCTTTCCTCATAGGAGAGGTGCTCCAGCCCTCTGATCATTTTGGTGGCCCTCCTCTGGACCCGCTCCAACAGCTCCACATCCCCTCTGTGCTGGGGGCCCCAGGCCTGGACACAGCACTCCAGGTGAGGCCTTCCAAGGGCAGAGTAGAGGGGGACGATCACCCCCCTCTCCCTGCATCCCTCTTGATGCAGCCCAGGATGCCATTGGCCTTCCTGGCTGCAAGGGCACGCTGCTGGCTCATGTCCAGGTTTTTGTTGATCACAACGCCCAAGTCCTTCTCCGCAGGGCTGCTCTCAAAGAGTTCATGTTTCAGTTTATTCATGCAGTATTTCTGTTTTATGATTCTTTAATCGTGTACAATCATTATTTTAGTTTATTAATGTCTATACTTATGACTGACACCTGCAAACAATTTAACAAAGTTATCAGGGAATGTTATTATTTTTCCTGTGGGAAAACGAAGTAATACACAAAGGAAAGAATATGTTTTGATATTACTTATTTTGGGGAAGGCAAAACACAGAACACTCATATTGTGAAAGAAACTATGCATAAATCCTTCAGTACCATAAGTATTTGGAATAAAACAGAATAATTTCCACTGAAGATAAAAAAAAAAAAAAATCCATGTAGAGTATACTTTATCTCTGCCTTTAAATTATATCTGGGTAAGTATCAAATCTTTTTTGTTGCCAACATTGTTCCTGCTCCTTTGCCTGCCCAGCAGAGACAAAACAGCAAAAAATGAGCTTGGATGTTTCTTTTTGAGAAATATTTTTATTAATTAACAAGTAACTACAAAACACATGGGCAGAGCGCTAACTCCAAGCTCTGTATTAAAGCTAAACTTGAATGAAAACTGTGGCAGGGGAAAACCTGGCGTGTTGCATTTTCACTGCTGATGGTGGGTAACAGGTAAAAGAGAATATATTGGACTCTCAGATGGCAGACTGAGCTTGCAGGAGTATTTCTTATGGAAAAATATTTTAGTATGAAGTACACTTGATACAGAAACTAGTAAGGCACAAAAATGCAAACCCAAAACATCCACTAACTATTTTTGAGTAAGTTTCTGAGCAGAAGAATACTTGAAAATAAATGATGTTGGATTCTATTCTGAGGTGTTAACTGTCTTGTGCTTGTGCTTCTCACAGGTAAATATGAAGGAAGCTACCAAAACAGATTAAATATTTTGTGTGACCAGAGTGGGGGTTACAGGGCAGTTAGAAAACAGAGGAAAGTTGTAAAATAAGCACCCTGTGACAAGACCAGGTCCAGATGTACACTCCAAGCTAGGGCCTTAGCTCATCAGAAGCCAAGCCAATAAAGCATATGCTGAAATAGCATTTGACCACCACTGTTTTGACAAAACAGAAGTCTGGTCATTTCATAGAGACCAGAGAGCTTAAAATCACTTCCCACTAGGGTGAAGCTCTTCTTCTGTAGAGACTGCAGCTACCTCCATGCTGGTCAGAACATTAGGAGGCTACACACCCAGCTCTGATCATCCAAGGTTCATGCTTCTGCTCTAGCACCTCAGCTCTCACTGACATTGGTGAAGGACTACACGCTTAGCAGGAGATAAGAACACAAACATGTATTGATTTTAGCTGCCTGCCCCAACTCTTGCTCTACAAGGGTCATTTTGACAAGGAGCTGCAGATTCTCCAAAGCTGACAACATGCTGCAGGAGACCACAGTCACTCATTTTCTGTGTATTTTGGTAAATACAGCACAGTCTCTCAACAAAGTTCTTGCACTTTTTTAAGACCACCACAGAAAACTTGTGTTGATTTATTGATTACCCTTCATCATCCTGGGGTAGGGAGGAGCTATGTCCCACATTGTAAAACTATATTAAGATAGAATTTAGGTGAGTAACCCCTATCTATCCCTGCATAGGTTGTGATAAGCAGGTCTTTGGAAGAACAGCAGAAACATCAGATAAATTTTACCATTTTGGAATGCAAATTTCCTCTGGAATTACTGGTGGTGGAAGACTGAAATACAAAGGGATGTTAAGGTGGAGGAGAAATATCCTTAGCACATTTTTGTTTCTTAACTTCTCAATATTCCTACTAGCAATTAGGAAATCAAGAAATAGTGTGATGATAGTTGCTTATGCATCAAAAATCCTACTTGGTGTGGAGGTGGAAAAAGCAGAAAATGCAAAAGAAATGTAGCAGCAGCAATCTTTAATTTCTCTTATCTGAGGAATCCAAAATATCAAAAGAATCCCTGCTTGCATTGCGAAGTAATCACATTGCCCTTTTCCTTGAGCTATTTTGGAAGTGCTAAGAGATCTCTGGGGTTAAAATAAGGGTTTGTACCAAGAGTCAGATGCATTCCTATTCCAGTAAGAAGCCACAAAGTAACCTGCATTTACACCATGCAGCAGTTGCAAGGATGAGTAATTTTGCACCACTTCTCTAGTGTGTTCTCTACAGCAATGACAAAGCATCTATGAGATGAGAAAAAGCATAGAATTATCACTTCTTCACCTCGACCCCTGTCATGCCCACATGCCTGCCCCTTGCACTGAAGCACTGCCATCACATTGCTCCTTTATCTTCTCATTAGGGGTAGGCAGGAGGTGGTTGTGTTTTGAGATGGGAACAACGTGTAAAAAAACCAACCAGACAAAAGCTTTGCTTCCAAGGCTTGTTGGGAGAGTCTTTGGCTGCCAATAAAGTTCAGAAAATACCAAAGACATTTGCCTGTGGGCTGAGAGAGCAGCAGACACAGAGCAAGGGCTGGACACTGGGAGAGAAAATGCTGCATGTAATTTCTTCTAAGTTAACCTAATTTTGTGACTGTTGCATGATGTATGCTAGATAATGAACTTTCCATTCCTCCTTTAAATGGAATATCAGAAAAAGAATCCAGTGTTGAGCTGCTATCTTCCAAGCATCAAACATCACTTCTTCTGGTATGGTCAAAAGAGTTGACAGCTGCTTTAAAGTACTGAAGTATCAGAGACACAAAGCGGCATTCGCTGCAGTCTGTGGAACTTCTCAGCTTTTCACTGGGCAAGGCAAGAAAGCAGTGGCTGTCACGGCTTTAGGGGAAGGCAAATCAGAAAGGAAAGGTTGTTTCTTCCTGTGGAGAAAAAAAAAAGTTTCTCCCTAGACATGACGTGAGAAGCTTTAAGGAGAAAATAGAAGTCAACAATGTTATATGGAAAAACGGATGACAAGGTCTCTCATGAACTAGACCCAAACCATTTACAAAAAAAAAAAAAAAAAAAAATTGGCAAAGTAGCCAGCTGAAAAGATTGTGTCTGCCTCTCAGTAACCATGTGGCACCAAAGGTGAAGTTAGAGCTGCACAGACTCATCTGTTCCTGAGAAAAATCTGTAACCTAAAATTAGCAGTAGACAGCACAATCCAGTGATGTGACATGCATATGTGATCCATGGTGTCCATGATGCAGTCACTCAGATGTCTGATGGAAGAATGTTGTGCTGCTTTCACAAAAACTGTTGCAGAGGAGGCAGCTGAGAGGAGAGCCTGCATAGCTATTGCTGCAGGGAACTGCACAGGAGATGGGACAGAGAGGGTGCCATGGGAAGACCCAGATAGCAACCGAGCAAGAAGTGCACAATGAGCATGAGCAGCAGAAAGGCATCAGCACTGAAGCACAATGAAAAGCATTTCAGCCTCTGCACTTGTTGACAGTGAATATGGGGAAGTTGCATGCGGCTTGTGTTGTTCAGAAATGACTCAAAGCCAGGCAGCTCATTGCAGACTGCACCTGAGTTGCAGCTGGTCAGCTTGGGAAAATGTGAGACTGGGTGAATCACAGCCACTGGGTTCAGCTCCCATGGCAGAATCTCACAAGGGGCAGCTCCCCACACCTTTCTCCTTGTCAAACTTTCAGATTACACTGATCAATCAATATGAACACAACGAACAACTGGAGATGCTCATAAGCAACCAGCTGACTAGAGTGGAAACGTTCTGTTGCAGTGACACGCAGACCTCCACATCCACATGGGACAGCAGCATCACTTCAGGGAGGCAGCAACAAGAAGTGCTCCACCCACCTCCCTGCCCCACAGCTCAGCTCTCACAGTTTCATCGTCCCTTCTTCAGCTTAGTCTCAGAGCACTGTGTTGTTGTTTCTAAAACAACCGATGTGGTGCCCACACTGCTTTGGTGTTTTGAGGGGCTGTCGTGTTTTTCCACAGGAGACCCATGGTCTGTGGGAGGCAAAGCTTCATGCAGCCAGAGGGTTTCCTTGTACTCCAGCCCCATCATCTACAGCTAGAGCCTCCTGGTACAGATGCACACTTTGCTCCTTGGAAAAATGGCAATGTCCAGGTGGTCAAATCATACCAAGAAGTCTGTTTTTCTCTGGTCGTTATTCTTCCGGTGTTTCTTCATCTCCACTGAGCCTGACACCAGCATCTAACCGTGCATACATTGTGCTCTGCAGCCGTCAGTTGAACAAAATATCAGCAGGTGCCAACTCATGCTTCATTGGTGCTGCTCTATAATTTGACAGCAGTATATACAAATCAGGTCTGCCTCCATTTTTGAATTCATTTGTATTTTATGTTTTGAGAGAGGTGATATTATTTTGATACTGTTTTCCAGCAGCCTCCTTGCTGAGTAGTAAGGGAGAGTAGCAGATACTGTTTGAATTTTGTACTTGAGATAAAGAACTGCACAAGCTTGGGATAACTCTTTCGTGGAAGTTACCATGAGAGATATAAAATGTATATGAACAATATGAACAAATACTAAGTTATAGTATCTTCTAGTAAGATTATTTCAAGCAATAAGAAAAAGAGACCATCACATTAGGAGAAATATCTCATTTTCTCCTGCTAACTTACATAAATGTATGACTACTTTGTTCCATGAAGATGTACATCAACTTTGCTATCTTTTTTTCTTGCCACTAGGCTCAGCACTTCTTAAATTTGGCTATATTTCTGACCTCATTAGCAACTCCCAACACCATTTTTTTGAGCTTGGAACAAAAGAACTCTGGTTTATCTGTTATTTTTCAGTTTCTGAGTGATCTTCTTTATACTAGTTAAAAAATATGAGTACATTCAAACAA
>VXAV01011756.1:166259-188619 GCA_013399715.1 Alectura lathami
AAGAGCACTAAGAATTTGACAGTTTAGATAACGTACTTCTATCCAATCTCTTGCATGGTGTCCATCACCATTGCATCAGGGCGCCTCCCAGTAGGGCAGTAAGCAAGATGACTAACATCTGTCATGTTTGTTCTCTCTTCCTCTCCCTACAGGAGCAATTGCGTGTAGTGCAGTGCTTTGTTTCTTGTTTTCACAATGCACATATATGAGAATGCACACACAGACTCTGATGATACTTGGTATCTGTGCAAAAGCCCATGCAGATATTATCTTTGTCCTATGTGTAAAAACACATTTCAGCCTTCTAAGCAAAGTTGTTCTGTCCTGTTGACCCACCCTAAATACCTACTGCATAGAGCACGTGATGAGGGCTGTGTCACCATCGTTATAGAAAAGACAGCATACAGTGAAAACATGCTCAGAGCCATACACTTGAAAAGTCTGAGATGAAATCTTTTGATTTAGCAGACTTAAAAATTTATGTAATGAAATGTTGAAACTACTTATTCACCAAGAACTTGTTAACATTTTCCCAGAAAAACTCTTCCAACAGAATTGCAGCTGTCTGACTGAAGTTAGTTCTCCACAGAAAATGTCTACTTTCTGAGGAAATTTTGCCTGCTTGTTGAAAAAAAATAAAAACACAAAAACTTTTTGAAGCCCATTCTCTGAAAAGTTCTAGTCACAGGCATAATCTTAGCTTCATTTCACACTTCTTGACAATGTTTAGATCTGTTGACAGTGTTGTTATCAAGAAATGCCGAGGGGACACGGACAGAAATCTGTTTCATGTAGCTCATTTAAGTTAATACCTTCCCCTACCGTTTGCTATCCCAGCACAGCCAGTATGGCCAGAAATAGATGGAAACAACCGGTTGCAAAGGGTGGCTGGTGATAAATCCATCAAAATTAAAATTCAAGGTTCGAAAACCTTGACAGCAGGAGGGATCCAGATTTGAATTTGACAGAAAAATGAAAAGAGCAAACTTCTCATTATAACTACTTTCATGGTGATCTGGGGGGGTTAATCCTAGAAAGCTGCATCGCAGCTGGGTAGCAGGTTGCCACTGTCCTCCTGGGGTTCACTGACACCTCCAGGATTTTGTTCCTGTGACACCCTGCTCCTGCAGATTGAGATCAGGAGGAGCGTTTGGAGAAAGCCTGTGTATGGAGGTCATAGTACCAATGACGAAGCCTGGAAACTGATTTTGGCCTTTGGATTCAGGATCTAAATAGTCTCTAAATTTCTTTGTTGAGACCTCAGATTCAGTGTAAAACCATCTTTAATTGAGTCACTTTATTCTAAAACCATAGTGTCTCAAACAGCCCGATTTAGTTAAATTCGCTCTTTATCTAGTATCGTAATAGTCTGTTTTCAGAACCCACAGGAGCTAGAGCTTTGGCTACAAAACAAAACCACAAGAGGGCAGTCCCTGGAGTCTCGTGCTCTTCTTGCCAGCTTCTTACCAACTTTCCTCCCAGCTCTTGCTCTTAGGTGTGTCAACAATTCAGTCAGGCTTCTCAGCTTTGGGGCTAACTGGGTTGAGACTCTTATTAACTATTTCACCACCACTGTGTTGTGAGCACTCCACAAACAAACTTTGGTCTTACCAAAGCTCCTGTGTTCCCTGAACATAGGATTGTTGCTACATTCTCCATCCTGGAGCTGTAAAGGACCTCTTTAGAAATAAAAGGATAATGAAGGAGCACCCTGAACAGATTTGCTGTTCACCATGTCACCTGGCACAGAGATGGTGCTGCATGCACCAGTTGTTTGAATATGCTCCATTGTTGTGTCTGACTGGTGGTTTCCTAAATATCAGACTGCACTGTATATATGCATTGTGCTGCTGGAGACCTAGTAAGAGACAGAAACATGTTTAAGTAAGGGCTGGTCACAACATTCAGATTTCAAGCAGAAAAGAGTGAAAGACTAACAGCCAGTACTCAAAAATTAAGGCATGTGAAATTCTTCAGAGAAAAATCCACAAATATTTCTAAGTCATACAGCTTCTCAAATATTGCTTCAGCCAATATTACTCTAAACCTGTGAGTCACCAGAGAAGAAATTGTAAGGTAGTACAAGAAAACTGAGGGCTTTACTGTCACCTGTATATGCCTGGTGGCTGAGTTTATTTTACTCACATTCTGCTCAGACCTGCATATGGAGACTGAAAACTCATCCTCATGGGACAAAGGTGCACCCTTCACTGCACTTAGAAGGAATCTGCACGGAGAACCTATGTCTGAGATTGACATACTCAAAATAAGTTTCTTCAGTGTGGGTCGCATTATTCTGTGCGTCAAAGGAGGATGTAAAGCTGCCTTTCCTCCAAAGGCATTGCTTGTTTAGGCCATGACCAGCACCAGTTGCTCACAACCTTCTTTCTCATCAGCCAGCGAGGAGCAGACTCATATATTTGATATGTACAGTACAATTTCTTTAGTTAAGCCCTGAAACTGCACTCCAGTAAATGTGTTAAGCCCCAGGAATGCAGACAGGGAAGTGAAGACATCAGCTCTGTGATTTTTTATATCATCTGCACTCCTGTCAGCATGAATGCTGAAATCTCTAGAGGTATAAGTCTGGAGTATTTCACTATCATTGCCAACAAGGTATCAGTAAACTCCATTATGAACCCTTTGGGGGCATCGTAAATGAACAAAAATATACGTTAGCCTTGGCTCTGTTTTCTGTTGTTAGATGAATGAATTAAATCAAACGTATCTGATCTGAGGGACCACTTGGGTTTTAAAGTTTGAAGGGATGATAAATGAAGTGTAGCCTTCCTTCCTCTCTTCTCTGAGTTTGTGATGAGCTCAGCGGCCTGCAGAGAGAAGGAAGGCAAAGAGGGAGACAAGGAATGGACTAACACTGGGTTTTCAGTGTCTTCTGCCTGCCTGTCTGTGTTAAAAACTGTATCATATGCTGTATCTCCGAGAAGTCTGTGTATTGTTTGGTGGCAGGTAATCTTGCACCCATACTAATGTCTTTAGTGGGGATAAGTCATGTAATATTCTTCAACCAACTGTATAAAGAATTTCCAAGTCTCAATGTCCACATTTATAATCACATCTACATATAAGACCGGTCTGACTCAGGCACCTCAGTTGTGCTTTTTCACTAAACATCCACATGAAAGACACTCTCTCTCTGGGAAAACCTAGAGACATCGTAACTTCGTTAGTAATTTAAGGTCCCTAACTGCAGTTTCTCATGAATTTTCTTCTATCGCACACTTTTCTTGAATGTAGCTGAGTTTATCAATGACATGTTAGGAAAGACAAACTCCTACAACGAGTTCTGAAGAGGAGCATGCCCCATATGCCAGCACCCGAGGACAGCTGCTAGGGTCCCTGGTTCTCCAGGGAGACAAGTAATAGCGAAAGCTGAAGAAAGCAAGATCTAGTGCATCTGAAACTGGTTGGGAATGCAGGAAGCCTGGATTTTATTCCAAATCTGTCACTGAGTGTTGTGTGACTGACCTTAGGCAAGTCTTTTTTACCTCTTATTAGATCCTTTTCTCTCCCACTCATTTTCTATCTTCTCTCTTCATGCTATAAGCTCTGATAGGTAGGGGCTGCCACTCCTTATATGCAGAGAACCAGGAGACCTTAGCTGGCCACTACACAATTAAATAATGAATACAGCACTTCAGTTCTTTGTTATGCATTTGTAATTTCAAAACACTGTACAAACAATTAATGAAATCTGTTTTTGCAGAGTAGTACATTGACACAAGGCATTCAAATGACTAACTTTTATTTCTAAGAATCAGTGGCAAACTATGGACTATGACCTTGAAATCTCAACTGCTAACTACTAGATACAGTCCTTGCTCTATTTGTATGGAATTGCTAAATTGGAATTGCTCTATTCTTTCCAATGATATAAATCCACAGTCCTTGATAAAAAATTCCCTAAACCTATACAACAAATGCACAAATGTATTTTAGCTCAAAACTATTATGGATCCAGAGTTGTCTTTACATGTCACAATCACATTTTCTTACCCATGTGTTGTAAGCATATGGCATGTTGGCAATGCATGACAAGAATGCACAAAGTATGGTGTTGAAAAAAAATCCTACCAAGAAGTTTCAGAAGCTGCCTACTACTGTATTTGCTCTTGAGTAAGTCAGGCATCTTTTAAAGAATCCATTTTCTTGTAACCTGAAGTTTCTCTCTACTACCTAAACTCCCATATTCCTAACAGGCACGAGTTCTGATTTTGGCTGCCTGTGTGTGTCATCAAAGCTCTGCCTCTACTATTCATTCACTGATTAGCACCTGCAATTTTCATTTTCAGTGCATGAAACAAACAATTAAGGGGCTATCTATCTTATACTACTCGACTGAACAGTGCAAAGAAAAATTCCTAGCCACTGGAAGCCAAATGTTGAATTCTGCAGCCCACTTTTGGCCCAGACCAACTAGCACTTCCCCAAGTAATTCCTCAGCATGGTTCAAGTATTAACAATGTGGGTGTAGGCTTCACTGTACCAGATGGCATTGGGTGCACAGAATAGTCCTAGGCATGTTTAGTTTACTACTATAGACTTAGCTGATCTGAAAATACTGGTGGCATCTGATCTGCGATCTTAATCAAAGACTCTCAATAGAGAATGATGCTCCATACCTCTTGGTTAGTGTATGAAAGCAACAGGTATGCAAACAATCTAGTCACTGCCTTAAAGAAAGCCAGGGCTATCACCCTGTGAAAGACTACAGTAATCTAAGGTTCACTGTCTCCTCTTCTGAAGGACCTATTCCACACCAACCCCCCCCTACTCCAAATCTCCTTAGAATTATAGGGTCATAGAATCATAGAATCATAGAATCATAGAATAGCTTGGGTTGGAAGGGACTTTAAAGATCATTTAATTCCAACATCCCTGCTCCTTTTCTGTAGCAAAAACCCACGCTCCTCACATTGACCTTGAAGCATTCCTTCTAGGTGAGCTAGTTCTGCCGCCAAATGTTTGACAGCAGTAGGAAGGCAACTGCTGTAAGAAGCAGCAGCAAGAAACAGCCAGCAGACAGGATGGTGCCGCCTCACGCTCACACTTCCCAGCCAGCTCATGGGTAAATACTATTTAAAGCAATTGGGAAATGGGCCCTGAGCTGCAGAACCTGGAGTGATCACATTTAAAAATTGCTTTCTAATGACGTCAAAGTGGCTCTTTGTTATGTACTGAAAATCATATGATTATGGACATGAAGGACACTGGAAAAAATATGCAGGCAGGGCAAGGAAAGTTTTGTTGCTGTTCCAGTTAAAGTAAGTGATTTTGCTATCGAATACCCAAATTCTCTCTCAAGTAAGAGCACGGTAAAAAGAGTAGAATGCTTCTTTCAGCTATCAAAATACTTGTCACCATGCTGGCAGGTAGAAAGTAGACAGAAAGTGTCCAGCTAAAAACATTGAAAGACTGTGAAAAGAAGCAAGTTAAATAATGAATTATGATTAAGGATTACACTGTAGCTAGTAGTAAGCAGTGTACTCTGGCAGTTCAGAAAATATTCACAGTTCATAGCACAAACCATTTGCAACTACAAACTAGAGAAGTCGTCAGAATCATTTTAGTAAAAGCCAGATACATAACAAGGCAGCCTGGCATCTTCAAATCTATATCGTCATCATAAAATGGGCAATACTGAAAAATAATCATAATTCTTAATATAAGGACAAGTGATATAGGTGTGCTCAATGTAACCTCTGAATAGAAAAACAGCACTCTGTGTGACTGTACCTTAAGCTAAATCCAAATGGCCAGCCACGCATCTAGGAACCCAAAACTTTCCTCAGTATTGTAAGCTACACATTGTTAAGTAATTCCTCTAACAGAAAGGCAAACTCAGATAATAATGTGCATACAAAATAATGCCTCAACTGACACCTTTTAGAGGATGCAAAGTCACCCCTTTTCCTCCTTCACACAAAATTAGTAGTTATGATCTTTACTTGTCACTTACTTCCTAGTAATCATATATTGCACACTTTAGGAAAACCCAAACCTTATTTTACCAACAATGATGTACTGGAAAAGGAAACTCTTCAAAAGCTATTTTCATTAGGTGAATAGGAAGATTAAGGCATTTGTAGTGAAGAAATAGGATTTTGAATTAGACAAAATTAGAGAAAAATCCTTTGGTAGACACAGAGCCACTAATTAATTAACACTGAAAGACATCATGGCCAAAAATCTTCTTTCAGATCCACATGGGAGCCTGTACTCCACTATTTTCTCTCTTGCCACAAGCCCCCCTGTTCACATCACTGCGTATGGAGCATAGCATCAGCGGTATGCAAGGACTCTGCTCTGTTTGGCAGCTCTTCCTTTTCGCCTTTTAATCTCGTGCTTACACCTCTGTTACACCTTTCTTGCTTAAGAGAAGGAGAAAGGCAATGCTGCCTAACACAGCCTCATCATCAGTAGTAATCTACACCTTCAACCTTGGTAGATAATGGTGGGATTTACCCCATAATCCATAAAATGAGCAGATCATTTTTTCTTGAGCAAGTGAAGGAGAACAAAGGCTAGAGCCACAGATTAGCAGTGTGCAGCTGGGACAAGGCAGAAAAATGCTAAGCTCCTGCCCAGTCCCCATGCTTGCTTCTGTTTTTGTTGGGCAGGTCTGACAGCCTCAGATTTGGAGCTGGGAATTTGGTTTCTCTGAATAGAAAATAATTAAAACTGCAGCTTGGAAACCATAAAAAGACACAGAAAACCCATTTCACTGTCTTGTTGAAGGCAGTGAACAGTCTCCGCTGAAAAAAAAAAAAAAAAAAAAAAAAAAAGGTTTTTTTTTTAAAAAGTAAAAAAAATTTTTTNTATTTCCTGAAAAGTTGAAAAGCTTTCTTCAAAACTTCAGTATGAAATGTTCTGATTTTTCTTTTAACTGAGATTTTAGTTTCAAAGTAACATAGCATATTTTTACTGTTTTGAGAAATTCTGCAGCATCCCAAAATAACAATTGCAAGTTCTGTGTCAAAATAAAATGCTTGGCCAGTGTTTCTATTTCTGTCATTGAGAGTTCAAAGAAGATAAAATTTCTATTAATTAAAATACTAAAAGGTGTTCCACTTATCTTCACACTACATGCCACATATCCACTATGAATGGATTCATTTATCAAAATAAGAATTCCAGTTAAGTCACTAAAACAAAAAAAGTCTTACCCCAAAAATTACTTTTTTTTTTTTTTCCTTGTTGTACATAATTCAGATTAGTTTCAATGGATTATTTCTTCCAGGTAAAAAGATTGAAGGTTTTTCTCTTCATTACCACAGGACTGAGTTAGGGTTAGGGTTTTCAATGTTTGACTTAACCACCCAGAGTACTACATGTGGATCCAGTACCTCAGTACCTCTGTCCTTTAGGGTTTGTCACTGATCCCTCATCAGTTCTTTCTAGTGCCACTGTCTTAATTTGCAGGAATATAAAAGCAGCAGCATCACAACAACATCACTGATTTCCATTACATCTCAAAGTGATAATAAAGGCCAGTGACAAATCGACCAAGAAATCCTCTCTTGACGTAGTTTCCTTGAAGCCTCCAAAATCAGGAGGACTATTGCAATCAAATTAACATCAGTGGAAACAGATTTCTCTATAGAATTAATCATATTATAGAGACTGTACTTAAGAGTTATAAAAACTGTTGACCAAGGCCTATCCATAGTCTATAATAATCATAACAATTAGAAAGAGTAAGTGTTAATAACTTTGCTTAATTACAGCCTAATTTCTTCAAACACAGCCTAAGCATGAGATTTGAATTAGCTTTATGTGAAAAGTTTTAAATGATTGTTACTATGCTGCTAAGACCATGTGGGACAAAGAAAAGACTGACACAGATGCTAAATTCTGTAAATGACCTAGTTTTTAACAGATTTTAACTGGAAAACTGATTAATGGCTTTATATGAAAGTCTTTGGAAATTCATCCAATACTCATGAAGGAAGAATTCAAAGTTTGGAAAGGATATGCTGCATCATTCAGAGGAAACAAAGACCTTAAACTCTTTACTGTAAGCCAAACATGACCAAGTCAAAACTCTAGGCGTTAGCAGTATTTTATGAACTTGAATGGCCAATAAATGCCCTTACAAATTATGGTATCTTTGAAGAACTACTCTACGAGCATTCACTGGAGAAGCTCAATGGAAAACAAATGACTTCAATATTAAGAAGTAAAGGCAACGCAACTGAAAACTTCCTACAGAGGAAAAAATGTTTTCTAACTCACTGTTGTCTTACTTTGACGGTGGAATTCACCTGCACCAAGCAAATCAGGGCAGCTTATGTACTTGCAAGAACTTTGTTACTTTTATATAGATATATTGTTTTATGTAGGTGATGCCTAGAGATGACAGCGTAACTCCAACAGGAGGGATGCAGAGACGCTCTCTTCCCCTGCCAGAATACTCCATACCCAGTTGGTTAGAGCAGTTTCTTGGGTAATGATGGGTTTGAATCCTACTACACTGAGGACTGAATTATATTTTGTTGCCACAGGTTGAGGACTCTGATTTGCTGCATGAAACACAGCAGCAGCATTACTTCAGAAGGAAATGGCTGCAACATCATTTGCTGAGAGGCCCAATCCTGTTACTATTCCTGAGGCACATTCAGAGCATATCTTCTGGCTGAAGCCACTAAAAAGACTGAAAGAGTGGAACACCAAGGTACTGGATCCTTGTGCTTGAATAAGCTGGAAATTGGTACTGACATGCTCGGAGCTGGGGTGCAGGGCGCAAGTGCACTTCTAGGCATGTGGGCGTCTAAGAAGTGACAGAGAGGCACAGAGAGACTAGCAGGTTTAAGAACTTTCCATTGCAATGCTGGACTGCCAGGCTCACCTTCCATACCAATCCTGCTTTAGGCAGCCCATTTTTTACCAGTGGGCCTTTTAGCCAGCAGTCAAGGAATATATTTTTAATGTGATCATAGGTTCGGAGGAAAATAGCTAATACACTGTCGTTACGCAGCCTGAAACATTCACATCACAGTGAAACTTACACAATAACTTGGTACAAAACATTCAGACGCCACTACTTGCAGATTACTTCAGCAATAACATGGTTTGCTTTTGCACCAAACATTAGTTGTAAGCATTGTAAGAACAACAAAAAAGGTTGGTAGATGGCACAGTTTCATTTTAAAATGCCCATCCTAGTCCAAAAAGAAAATCATGCTAAAATAATCATGCTAGTCTAATATCAAGTTATCAGACTCTATCTGCAAATGGTTGTAAAATTGGGGTAAAAAGTGTAAATGGAGCTGAAATGTAACACAATTAAGCAACTGTGTTCTGGAGGCCTCCCTTCATTTACTTTTTTGTAATCTAAGGGGAAAAAATCAGGAGATTACTGCTGTTGGTACATTATTTCTGCTTAACGCACAAGATCAGTAATTAAATATATTTCTGCTGGTCTTGTGGCCATATGCCTGCAATATGTAAAAATATATTTGCTTCTCCTTTTTTTTTTTTTCTTTAATTTCTTTTGTTCCCAGTACTGACTGCCTGTCAGAGTGAACCCTCCAGATTCCTGTGTGCTGGTATCCATGGGCTCTTTCTTGCCAAGCTGCCAGTCTGGAGCGTCACACCTTACTGCCTTTAAAGATTGCCCTGCAGAGATAGAGGAAAATGGCAATTTTTACATGATGCAGTCTGGCGGCCCAGGAGATTTGAAGTCAGAACTGGTGCCAAGATTTACCCAGGAGAGCAAGCAGAGGCAAAACAGAGAACCTGGGCCAAAGGAAAAAAAAAATAAAGCAAAGGAAGAGGGGAGAGAAAGGAAGGAAAATGTGGCAGAGTGGGAGGAGTGCGGGTTTCCTCATAAAGGGTGGAATGCAGGGCTAAGCGACGGACAGTACATGTTGTCTGCATGTGTTTATTAAGAGGGTCAGGGTCCTAAAGAAAGTCAAAGGGAAGAGGTCGGCTTTTTTTGCATGCCCCAAATTGTAGTAGATTGCAGAATGTAAATGAGACAATTATTACACCAATGCTCATCAAGCTGTGCTGGAAAGACTTCAATAGCCTGATGAATATGCATGCAAATTTGTTAATTAAGTTAATTATTCTGCTGAAAATTCATTTGTCTTCCAAGGACATTTTCCCAATGATTTTAACATGCTTGTGCCATTAGTCATGCTCCATGCTATTTAACATTACTTTTTGTCCACTTTTTCTTTTTTCCTTCCTTCCTTCTTGCTTTTCTATTCTATTCAGATTTTATTAAAGCTTTAAAACTAGATGATTGGTTCTCTTAATTGACCCCTGCGATGCTGGAAGATGCTAACAGTCAGCTCCATAGGAATCCCCTAAAACAGATATCATTCAGACACTTCCTTCCTATATAAAGTGTCCCTAAAATGGCACCTAGGAACAGGGGGGTGCTGGGGGAGCAGAGCGGGTAGCAAACCTCTCTGGAATCATTGCAGCCGGAGTCTGTCTGAGTCCGCGCGGGGATGGAAGAGAGAAATCCATCCCTGCTGCAGGCTGTGTCTTCAGCTGCAGCCGCTCCTGGCACGAGCAGTTACCTTGCTCTGGAAGGTGCGATCTTCTCACACCTCCCTTCCCTTTGCCTGCACTGCTATACACAGAAACATATGCGTTCAAAGAGGAACAAGAACTGAGATACTTTTCTGTCACCGTGAGGGCCAAAACCTGTTACCATGGCAACAAAACGGAATAGTGAGTTTAAAAATCATGTCTAAATGGCAAAATGAGATACTTAAAAAAACCAGAAGGATTATTATTTTTTTTTTCCTGTGGAAGGAAAGCACGGCATTGATACAACTTCTTGTGATTACACGATCAAAATCAGGACCTTTCTCTATCCATTCTCAAATCCCCACCATCTGAAAACGTGTCAGAGTGCATGATGACTGTTTTACATTTCTCATGTGCGTTATGCTTTTTCTAATACTCTGCAGCATCTAGCTGTTGGTTCCTCTGAAGTTCACTTAGTCTGTTCACTTATTCTGTTATTCTCTTATTCTATTCTGTTGCACATGAAAAACATTCATTTTTCAGCAAATAGGAGAGGAAAAGTCCCAATATGTTTATGGGATGCTTTCCCACAGCAAGAAAAACACCAGGAAAAGCTTACCAGAAAAGGGATTATAAGGAAGGGAAAAATGCAGATAATGGAGTTTAAGAAAATTAATTGGCAAGATTTCTCTTTTGTGCAGTCCTTATACATTACACAGTCTGAATGGCACTGTAGTGTCACATAGATCGTAAACCAATTAGGATGATATTTTAAACCCTGTAATTTCTGTAATTCCATCTGCTTTAGATGGTTTAATTAGTGAAAGTTACAAAAGCCAAATATATTTGAATATTTTGAAATCAAGCCCAAAGGCAAGAAATAAGAGTTACTGAAAACACTTGATGTGCAAGTGGGCATATTGCATGAGTATATGAAAGTGGGAAGGGGAAGGCTTTTTCCTTTTCTTTTCCTTTTTTTTTTTTTTTTTTTAATGAAAGATGAGCTAAACAATATTAGTGGTGAAATCCCAATTGTACAGAAGACAGTGGCAAAATTGCCATGGACTCCAAAAGGGCATGAATTCAGCCCAAAAGAAGACAATATTTTTTCCCAGGCTACTTTCCCAGAGGAGATAAAACTGTTTTCCTCATTACCTAGACCCAGTCACACATCTGAAATCAAATGCTATCTCCTCTCTGGGGACTCTGACAAAGCCCTTTATTTACAGTGTGCAGAGTTAGGGCACTCTACCATATTTCTCATTTTAAGACAGTCGAGGGCAAGACTGGCCAACAGTAACAGCCCTTTTACATCTAGAAGCTCTGTCCCAGAGCAGTTGCCCCTGCTGTTTTGTATCTATAAACTTTGCCCAGGAAACTGTTCAATGCTTTAAGCAAAATGTAATTATCACTTAGCTGCTCCCTGCTCTCATTTTTTTAAAGTTTACAGTGGACCAGACAGTGAGAAATTAAACCCCATCATTTTCTGGTGAGCTTCCGAATTGTTAACAGTAAACATCATGACATAGAAAGTCTCAGTTCTGGTGTCTTCACTCATATAAACAGTCCCAGAGAAGCCCACAAAAACTATGATTTGCTTGGAAGAGAGCTACACAATCCATGAAATCACTTCAGCAAACTGGAAAGAAAAATAATGTCTCTTTTTTTAAAATGAATTTATCAGAACTTTAAGAATGTCAAAAACAAATTAAATGATTAGCAGTGCACAGTGTTTGTTTAACTGTGGTATTTCTCCTGCAGAGCAGCTGTGCATTATTATGGACCACGAATATCTTCAGTCACCAGTGACTGACAGCAGCATACTGAAGACAGGGTGTATGCTATTGCAACGTCTGTCGCCCTCTGATTGAGACAGCGTAGGTGTCCAGGGCTGTCCTTGTTTACTCTGATAGGTTTCTGAAACATTCCAAGGTAAAAGTGTTACCCAGAAAAATATAAAAAATAAAGTGCTTGTCTTCCCACAGAAACACTACAATAAAAGTCGGCTATTAATTCATGGTACCTCCAACAATTTAAATAAATTACTTCTGTTCTTGCTGTTGTGAGAAATGTCATGTCAATGAAAACACCTAACAAAACAATTGTCAATCAGTGATGATGAAACAGAAAAATTATGGGGAAGCAGCAGTCACATAGTGGTGTTCAAAAACCAACTGGACTTTTAAAACACGTGTATAGAGGGCAACATCCTTTTTTTTTTTGTAACAGTCAAGAAAGGTCTTACTAATTAAATTAGGTGCACACCACTTTTTGCACATTTGGTTCCGTGGCCATTCACAATGTGGTACTTCAAAGTTAAAAAAAAGATAAAAATAAAAAGAGGGAGAGGGGAATGGAGGATTTCTCCCATCCAAAACCTACAACCTTGGCTCCAATCTAAGTCATATCAGAAGCAGCTGTAAAGATGAAGGACACCTCCTGTTCCTGGGATTACCCAGCTGTTTGACTCTTATTCTGTATAATGCGGGAAACCAGCTTGCTTTCCTTTCCACAGCCTAAAAATTGCATCTAAATATCCTTGTGACAGCTGGTCATTGTCACTGTAGGTGTGCCATGAACCTTTCCTCCCAGCTCACAGCCCACTGAAAAGGGATGGGTTGAGCTTGCTCTCAACATTGCTGAATCTTTCACTAGTGGCTCCACCGCATGTGAAGTGCAAAGCTGGCAGACTATAGATAATAACATGGACTAATAGCACTACAAGAGCATCAGCAGTTCTGGTAATCTCTTTGGGGAAACATATTTGTGGTTGTACACTCTACTAAATGAGTAAATTTGGGTGAATCACAGATACATGTGTAAGATACATGCTGTAAGAAAGCACTATTGCTTAATGGCTGAGAGCCTCCTTCCACTGGGCAGCAATGGTTCCTGTGCTCTCGCTTCATAGCTCTTTCTCCTCCGGACCTCACCAGCACATTTCAGGATTAGTTGTCTCTCTGCTCTTTGTAACACATGCCTTCACTGTAAGAGTGAGTAGTGCAAGATTTAGCCATACAGACATTTTCTAGGTAATCCAGGAACCTCTGAAAAGCAAGATAAACATTTATTCCAGGACAAAGCAGTGGTAAAGAGAAAATTAGAAAATCCAGAATTAGGGATAAAAAAAGAAAGAACTAAAGATAAATACTTGCTCAACATTATTAGAGCTGCTCTCCCATAAGGGCTAAAATTCCCTGCACAAGCATGCAGTACAAAATAAACCCAACCCACATCTCCCCACAGGCATAGCCAGTGGAACTAGAGGCCAACAAGATGCCTAATGCTCAATGCTAGGGAGCCAATCTGCCATCTTCTGCAGAGGGGTCACAGACTGCTCTGCACTGGCAGCCTCCATGCTGTCTGGTGGCCTCAAGGCTCAGCCCCCATAGGCAAAGGGAGCAGGACAGCTTGCCTTCTCTAATGGTGAGGAGAGGCAAAAAAGACCTCTCCCCATCTGTTGCAAGGAGCAGCCCCAGCACTGCTTCTCTTCCCAATAAGGAAACCAGCTCTCCACAAACCTTTGTTTTCCCTTCTGACGGCAGCAGCACCCATATGTGGGCTATTAAGGCTCACAAACTCAGTGCAGGGGGACTGTAGGAAATCCTCTTTCTCCTGTAAGCACCTTGCTGGGCCTGTGAGAACTGGCCCACCCCACACGGCAGAGCTGCAGCAGCTCCTTGGGTTCTGAATTGGCTGCTGGAGGAGGTCTATGCTCCTGGGCAGGGCCAGCAGAAGCAGTTTCTCCACATGATGGAGATGATATTGAGCACTGCCAATCTTTACGAGTCATCAGAGCAGCACGAATATTTCCATTTGTTTATTGTGCTATCTCAAATCGTGAATGGAGAGCCCCAAGTGAATGGACTATTAACCTCCAACAGTATCTTTGAGCAGAAAGTGGCCCCTTACAACTTATTACTGCCATTTCCCTCAGGGTATTTCCCTTCAGTGATGCACACAGCCCTTGTGCTCTTGCCTCCTCTGCTGCCTTTTCTACTGCTGTCTCTACATCTAATTGTGGCTATGACATTGAAGTAGCAACAGCAGTGATGAAACCTTAAGAAGGAAAACGTTGCTAAGTCTAAGCCTTCAAACACAAATGAAACTTGTAAGGAGAGTTGACTCAGCACACTACTGCAGCAATTCATTTTCATTTTTCTTTAATCCAACTCAGCCTACAAAAAAAAAAAAAAAAGAAAGGGGGAAATGAAATGGCAACAGTGACTTAGTCATGGCAGATTTTGGCTCTTCTAAGACTGGCAAACCTACAGAGCTATACCTAATCCTGTTACAGCCTAAAAATTAGTATCATAGCCCACTCTCATTCTGTGCACCAGAGCATTCATTGTTATCTTCCTTCTGCGAGAAATACTGTATTGAACTTCAGAACTGCACAAGCTAAGGGGCACACATGAGGTGCAAGCACTCTTTGGGATTATGGTCTGATATGCCCAGGTAGCTGAGAGGATGGCACGTTCTGTGATGGCACGTTCTCGTGACAGAGCTTCACAACAGGAGCAGAACTTTGTCAGTGGAAAATCAGCTGCAAACGCCACAGTCATGATCAGGCAGGAGCTCAGGGTTTCTGCCTACGTTTGCCAACGGTTGCTACCTCTTTTTTCATTCATTTCCCATAAGAAGGCCAACTCTATCCTGTTCTGACAGCACAGCTGTGTTGGTCAGAGGTGCGATGAGATGTGTTCTCTGACAGCGTAAGCTGCAACCACGCTCTGGCATGTTATTTTTCTCCAGTTATCATTAACACTTACAGTGAATAAAGCTCTTAATGCAGATTGCAGCAAATCCCCATTTGTCTTCTGTTCTTTTCAGCAAAGAAACAATATGTGTCTGTGCTGCAGTCACAACAAAGACGGCGAGTTCTGCCCACAGCCCAAGCCGGTTTTAAACCAGCAGCAGCGCGGAGGCAGAGCTACCCTGCAGACAGCCAGGCAGATGAGCTCCCGCTGAGCTCCTGCTGCCACCGCTCCCCGGAGAGCTCAGGCACACAGTGATGGCAGCAGCGACTGCCCGATAGGTACACGCAAGTGTCACGAGCCTTGTGATAGAAATCACAAACTTCTCAAGCTGAAGACATTCCGGTGATTTTCTTGCCGGAGTGGAGATCTCTGGGATTTTGAGAGAAATCCCAGTCCCTTCGAAATCCTTTCGAATTCGAATTTGAAATCCTTTTGAATCATGCAATTATGTCAGCATTTTCAGCCTAAGTTGATAAAAAGGAAAGAAAAAAGTTAACCTTTAACTAGCAAAAAGTCAGCAAGTGAGACCTCCCTCCTCAAAAAACATGCAAAGGCAAATGCCTTCTCAAAAGGCTAATAGAAAGACAAGCATCTCTGGAGATTTGTTTGAGGGCTGGGCACACGAGGTACTGCTCATTATGCTTTGAGAATTTTACAGAATAAATGCTTACAGAATAAATTCTGTACTTCTCACAAGACTTCATCTGCTGGTCTCCGCAATGAATGCCAGTGGAAGCTTTGTCGTGCTCCGTGCTTGCACTAGTGTATGATTTTCCATACACCAGAAATTTCAAGAATACATGCCTATGAGAGTCTGAAACACCATCACATCAACAATTTAGACTGCAGGGTTTTTATGTTTACTTCAGCGACAGCACATTTTAAACCAACTGAGTGAACATCAGGTTCCTATCCCAGGACGCTGTGATGTGGCTGGGCTGCACTACCAAGTCCAAAAGAACAGGGACACAAGGTATTTGAGCTTATGAGACAGCGAGATAACAGATACGCTGGGGCAGAAGGCTTCCTGCGCATCTCATGGCAGAACGGGGTGTACTCAGAGCAGAAGTGCCAGCGGGAGGCACTGCTTAGAGATTGAGAAAGACACGAAGGAAAAAGGAAAGAGCCTCAACAGGAGACGGGCAGCCAGCACACCAATATGGATTTTCACTCGGTGGGTCGCTATAAAGCAGAACTGGAAGTGCTGTAACAGCATTTGCAAATGAGCATGTTACCAGAAAAAAATTAGGGGCAAAAATTAACCACACATACAATGAGATTACTGCAAACTGAATTCATACCTTCCAGTACAGATATTGATCTAAATCTCCTTGACCAGAACACCAGGGTTAATGTTCAGTAGATGTTATGACTCTGCTTTGGGTGGGGAAAAGGGAAAAAGAGAGATGCTGAGGCTATACAACAATCAGCATGCACAAATAACCTACTGCCAGCTAAAAACAACAATGTGCTTGTAGGGATTTATTCTCGTTATTGTATTTACTATTGCATAACGTGAATTATTCCTTTTCAGCTTTTTTGGAGTGACCCAGAGAAATACAGAATTCCTTGTGAGAGTAAACAGGGCGCCGTGATTTCAGCTTTTCCTCTCCTCCTTCCTCTCTTCTTTTCCTTCTGCTCCCTCACCACCACCCCCCACTTCCCTGCTTACAATTTCAGCTGTATTTAGTGATCATCAGCAAATGTGTAAACGATGGAGTCGGGATGGTTAACATTCTGTTTAGCCAAGATCTTCAACCTTGAGCTCGCAAATGTTGCTGTGAGCACTGGTGGCTAAAGACAGAGGTTTTCAATTAGAGCCGAGCAAGTGCTTAATGTGTGCATCTGTTCTGCAGAAAGGCTAAACATCTTTAAAATTTTAACACAAGCGCACTGACATTGCAAAAGGAAAATCAAATGTCATTGAAAAGCGAATGGTTAAAAAGGTTGCTGAGGATCCTATTTGCATTTTTTGGATGGCTAATTAGGTCACAAGGGTTAATATGTTAAAGAATGGTCTGTCTATTGTTATGTTGGCTGTCAGAGCCTATCTATCTCAATGAAGCATAACTACAGATTACGGGGCAGCTGTCTTTGATCAAAATCTCAGTCCTTGTTTAGTCTCAGTTCAAAATGAAAAGCCTAATAGTTAATAATTTCAAATATTTTGTAGCCTAAGTGCCATTGCCAGTAAAAGTCCTGCTCACGAAAACAAAACCTTTCTTGTGAAAACATACTGAACTTCTCACAAATTTAAATTGTCAGTCTGCTTTATACCAGAATAAGGCATGGTGGTGTTGGCATCATTTTGTTCCTCCAAATTAAATGAAAACTAGTCTAGTACAACCCTGTTGCAGGAACTTTCAAAATCTGAGCAGCATTTGCTGAAAACTTGTGTGCTTTCCATATATTTTACTGAAAAAAAAACAATGCGCAAATTCCCCAGTTATAGTGAACAATTACTCGGCAGTCTAGGTTAGTTTAATGGACACATCACTTTAAACTAAGCTTTCGCATCTGTTCTGCCCTCCAATTACAAATGCAAAAAGAACATAATTCATAATTGCATCACAAAAAAAAAAAAAAAAAAATGTAGTCTTTTTCAGTGAAAGTAACCCTCATTAATGTCCAGAAATNGTAAACACAACATGCAATCTGGTATGTTTTTTCCATGTACTGGGAACAAGACAGATGGAAAACCTGATGGACCTACCAGTCAGAGATTCCTTTTCCTCCCTCCCTTTATTCCCCCAGTAGAAGAAAGATTTCTCTATATGAATGAATCTGTTGAAAAATGAAACTGGTAGAAGAATCAAGTATATTCTCCTGCTGCTTCCTTACACAGTCGAGGATTGAGTAAAGCTGAGCGAATAAGCCTTGGTTCCTAATTTATTTAACAAATTTTTATGTTTTCTGTCTGCAATCTGTCCCTGAGCAACTTTTTTTCTTCTTCTTCTTCTTTTTTTTTTTTTTCTGCAATCTGTCCCTGAGCAACTTTTTTTTTTTTTCTTCTTCTTTTTTTTTTTTTTTTTTGTTAGTTCTTCTTGGAGGGTTAGGACAAAGGGCTATACAGATTTTTCCCACTTTTTGGCCAATATCTCATTTAAAAAATCTTTCTGTATTCATTATTCATTTTTGATATTTTTCTCTGTTGCAGTTGCTGCAAATACTGAAGGAATTTTGCTACCATTTTTTTCCCAGCTGGATATGGCTCATCAGCAATTTTGTGCAGCCATCTGATATGTCAGTCTGAGCAGGTTCAGCTACTTATTACTGGAACACAAGTTGTTCATTTCATGTCTCCTTACCCAGACCACAGAATAAGGAGGCTAATAAATAACTCTATTTTAAAGTTATATTTTTCCTCTTAATATTCACTTCAAATTCACTGTTCCTATAAATATACCTGATAAGAGACTCACATATGAAATCTGTGTATGAATATGTAAATAAGCAGTAAGACCATTTTGCTGCTCACTTGTTTCTCCCTGTAACACTACTCGAAGTGCAGTGAAAGTACAGGTTCAGCCTATCAGCTATACTGCTTGTTTTTCCAGTTGCTATCACCAAGCTAAGCAGACAACATTTGTTGCGATTTCCTCACACACATCTCCTGTTTATGCTTCTGAAGAGCAGACCACAGGACCACAGAACTTCACAAACTCGATGCTGTTGTCTAGGACTGAGCCTTACAGAATGGCTGTTGTAGGAGCTGGTATTATGGCATCTTTATTTATGTATTTATTTATTTATTTATCTATCTATTTATTTATTTATTTATTTATTTTTCTCCAAATATATACTCTGCCCATCATAGCAGAGAAGACATCAGGAGAAATGCATCAGTGATGCATTTGATATGTGATATGCAATAGTTACAATATACTATCTGCATATTTCAGTTTTTGCTGATCACCTAAGTAGACCAGACCAAATTAAGATTTCTGAATTATTCCCATTCAATTCTTCTGACACATAGTATAGCTTCTGTGACTGTATTTTTAAAAAAAAAAAAACTTTTCCTAATGGAGTAATGGAGACTGGCCACAGCTATGAGTACAACATCAACTTTTTACAGTCCTCTGAGAACCTTACCCAGCAATACCTTTTATAAGGACCAAACTGACAAATCTTCCTTTTCCCTTTCAGGGATAAACTATTTTCATGGTTGTTAGTAATATACTACTCACTCTAAGTTTTTTATCATATCTTAGGAGTGTTTTGGTCTGAAGATGCATGGAGCTCCCTGTTAACATATCACCTGATTATGGTGAAAGACCAGCTCAGGAGTAATGATGCCCACATGCTCCTATCTCTACTCCACTTGAGGAACAGATCGAGTTAGCAAATCTTGAGCACAGCTTGAAGCCTAATGATGTAAAGATTTGGGGAAACACCTTGATATGGAGATTTCACAATCTAGTTACTAAAGTCAAATTTGCTTCGCAGTTTGGCAAAGCCTGGGTGAAAAGTGCATCCCATGGTACACGTTCCTTGGACTTGATGTCATTGTCCAACAGAAACACATCCTACGCAGCCTGCGGCACTCAAGGGATTTTTTTCGTCAGTATTAGAGTTCTGCTTAGAGAGACAGAGAATGAGGATTCAGTTTCATACACAAAAGCCCACAGTAGAGGCAAGGACCTTTCAGAGAGTCACCAACAAATCAGCCAGCCAGAGCTATGACCTACAAAATGTCAGCCTTATGTTTGGTCCAACAAGCTGAAAACAACTACATTGTAGACAGGAAGTCCACAGAAGGGTAAAATTTAGAAGGAAAAAAAGGCCTTTCTCTTCAACAGCACACTCAGCTGATGTGTTCCTTGGCAAATGCTGTTTTAGAGACAGGTTTTTCCTCAGAAATGATACAGGAGGGGCCACATCTGAGCCAGAGTTATCCGCAGCAGGTAAATAGTACCTGTGCCCAAGAAGACGACAAATGGCACTGAGTGACAGCACACAAGACAAAATGGACACATGAGACAATACACATTTGGCACCAGCTTCTGAGCTCTTCCCTGGGACATTACAAATCTGGAGCAAGCAAAAGTGGTATCAGCACAGATTTCAAGTGGTACACACAAAAGAAGCTAACAATATTCATTGCTTTTCCGTTGCTTGCCTTTCTTCCGATCTGTTACCACTGAAATATGGCAAAAAAGGTGAGTTGCACCAGGCCTCAGCAGAGCTCAAGGCTGGGCAACAATGCTGAGGCACCTTGACTTACGCTTGCTCCCTTGTCCCATCCCTCTGCTGTTCCTGGCTGCAGCTGGCACAGCAAATGGCTGCTTTCTCACCACAGCAGTTGGCTTCTATTGTTGTGGGGCATCATTAGGCCTCCTCTGCTGCGTTTTTATCCCACTAGCAGCCAGTGCCCCAGCAAGCTGCCACGCTGTTTGTTTCCACTGGTCCCTGGGGACCACCAGGGAGATGGCGCTTTCTCAAGAAATGGCAGGTTCTTGCTCTTTGACGAGGTGAATTTGTCTAGTGTAGCAGACGTAGAGGGAAGAAAACAATCCTTGCCTGGATGATGCCTCCAGCATGAAATGTGGGCATTTTCACTTGGTAGTTCCCTTCTGCTCTGGGCTGCTTTGTGCCCCCTGCCCAGCAGTGAGGGGAGGTATGACATCAAGGGAGGATGGTGCAGGGAGCCCGGCCTGACCAGCCAGGCCCTGCTCCTCTGGGCCTCCTTCCCCACAGCTGCAGATGGCTACTGAGGCTCCAGTTTGATTGCTTATATTTAGCTCCAACTCTCTGTCTTCATGAGGATTCCTTTTCATCCTCTCTGCCCTACACCGCAGAAATCCCCCTTTTAAACAGCCCCCCAGGCTGACGACAGGGTGGTATAGAAAGAGGGGCCTCATTTGCAGCAGGAACCCCACAGATCCCAAATGAGATGTGAGGAAGCAGAATTTTGGGCAAAGGAGCAGAGGAGCTGGTGCTTCTGGTCTTCCTGGTGGGGAGATCAGTAAGGACTGATGAAATCCTCCCGTTTGATGGTTTTTCTCCCCTATAACATCCTACTTCTGGAGCACTGCAAGCCTGCCAAGAAGTAGGCCGACCTAGAGAGAGGAACAAACACACCTTTGGTGATGAGAAGGGAGCAAGAAATGTGAGGGCTTCTCACTGGTAAGAACTATCCTTCACAGAACTGCATAAAATTTGGCAGGTTTGAGAAATCTCTCTGGATCGCCTCACCCTATCATATGTGATGGCTAAATGATAAAACACACTATTTTCTCAATAAACAGCAGTGGAAAAATCTAGAAAGTAGCACACAGCGTTCTCCTGAGTGTACTACCTCTCAGCCAGAGGCGAGGTGGGCTGCAGGAGGACTTTTGCCATCGCATCTTAAAAGATTATATGGTCTTAACCTCCTTTGACAGCTGTAAGCGAAAACAGTTGCAAAGTGATGCAGACAGTTGATAAATCAACACTATGGAAAGCACTGTGGGTCTGTCATGCAGTAAAAACCCAGCTCCCACAAAATGAAGCCTTCCATGCTGAAGGAAAGAATGAGAGAGGCAGGAAGAGTTGAGGTCAAGCAACCTTTTAGGAACATTCTAGTGATTTCTTATTTCCATAGGATAATAGTGATAGTCTGGATGGCCATAAACGCCAATATTTAATCAGCAACAACTAAAGAAGATTTTGTTTAAAACGGAACTCAAAAAAGAAAATGTAAAAAGGACAAAACAAAGTTCTACTTAGATCTTTTATTTCTGGGATAAATTCATGCATTAGTATACTACTCATGTATGTTCCCACACAGTATGTGCTAATACACTTTTTCCCCCCCCCCACTCACCCCAGTGCGGATGTCACCTCATATGGCAGAGAGAGTTCAAAGTTGCAGCTGGGAAGGGCACTGAAGCCCTTGTAGCCTTTTCAGAGTGACTAATGCCACTGCAGCCACCCAAATTCATCATGTTCTCTGTGCTAAAGGTGCCTGTAAATCCTTTACTGGATGAGGCCGTATATTCTATTTACCTCAACTGACCTGTAAAAACCACATTTTTTCCCATAAACCCTTTTCTTGCAAGAAACAGAAGGTGATCAGAGCTGTATATTACCACCTCTTTTTTTTTTTTTTTTTT